>BHFT01003766.1:0-22917 GCA_004320025.1 Laticauda laticaudata | reverse complement strand
GATCTTTGGTTATTCGGGTTTTCTCCCGCGTAAAATTGGAAGTATCTAGGCGACATTTCGATGAAGTCTCATTCATCTGAAGATGATGAATGATGATGAAGATGATCTGAAGATGATGAATGGGACTTCATTGAAACATCACCTAGATACTTCCAATTTTACACGGGAGAAAACCCGAATAACCAAAGATCCATATATATGTATATATGTAGGTCTAGGTGTGTTTGGGTCTTTTCCTGTGTAAGATTGAGAGCATCTTGGCAGCATTTCGACGAGGTCCCACTCGCCATCTTCAGGCTGGTGCTTTTGGATTTGTGCTTGTGCGAGCAAAGCTGAAAGCACCAGAATATGGTATATGAACTGGTATATTTGTACTATTTATTAAGATTTACACAATTTATTTGCATATTCCATTGATTCTGTGTTATGCTCTTCAGTGTGAAAATTGTCTCCTGATAAAAATGCTTTTTTAAGAGCTTTAAAATACTGATATATCCATTATTGACCCAGTTTGCTTTTTGTAATCATATAGTAAAGAAGATTTATATGAGCAAAAATAATGTTATTAAAGTGAACTACTTTGGAAGGGAAGAAACAGAACTATGCCCCAAGCTTTAATGACTCTGCTGCCATAATAATCAAAGAGCTTGATTTGACAAAACTTTTGTCCACATGAGTTGTTTTTATTCACTTGTTAGCTTCCCTTCTCTTCTTTTTTAAATAGGTGCCAAAAGTCACTGTTTCTCAGTGTTAAGGTCAGTCAACAAGAATTGTATTTAAAAAAGATGAAAGGAAATATATGCTGCTGTATATGGCTAAAACCTTATGAGATCTAAAAATTTGTGAACGTTTTTTTTTAACTTTTCAATATTTTTGCATAAATATGACCCAAAATGTAGTCTGTTCTATATAAAAAAAGCTAAAACTAGATCAAAGAGAACCTAGTTAAACAAATTAATTAAAAACATACTCATTTGTTGATTTATTGGAGAAAATTATTGAAAGCTACATATTTGTGTATAGCAAAACACAAAACTAGTGTGGTCCCTTGGGCAGCAATAAGTACAACTAAACTTTTCTGTTAACTGTTCACCAGTCATGAACATTGGCTTGAAGGAATTTTAGCACATTCCTCCTTATAGAACAGCTTCAACTCAGGAATGTTAGAGGGCTTCCTCACATTGTTTCTTTCACAATATGTTCCTTTCACAACATCTCTATAGAATGAAAGTCAGGGCTTTGACAAGGCCAGGGATGTCAGACTCATGTCATCACAGCGGTATCATGTGATGTATTCAGACTTTTTTTACCTTTTACTAAACCGTGCATGGGGATGGTCAGCGCGTGATGCATCTGGCCTGCAGGGGAGGAGTTTGACAGCCCTGGAGGCCATTCCAAAACATTAACTTTCTATTACTTTAACATTCTTTAGTTGCTTTTTTTTTTTTTTTTTTTCATNTTTCACTTGTGTTTTTTTAGTTCACAGACAGATATCCCAACTTTTTTTTTTTTGTAGAATTTTCTGGTACAGTTCAGAATTCATAGTTCTATCAAGATCTGGCTGAAGCATGGTAAGCTAAGATGACTCTGGAGAAGTGAAAAGGACAGCACAGCTAAGACTGAAATAAATGAGGGGGCCTTGGTGCTCTTTGAGCTTGGTTGTCCCAAAAATGCTTTTTTCAGGAAGAAATTGGACTTTCTTGTTTTTTTCTTCAAAGATGTTTCACTTCTCATCTAAGAAACTTCTTCAGCTTTGACAGGATAGTGGGGAATGGAAGAATTTATTTTCCTTGCAGACAGCTGTCATTTGTATCCTTTTAGAGAGTTGTTGAAACACTTGGAAGTTTATCTGTATCCTCAGGGTAACCCAAGTAGTTCTTCTGGTTCCTGTAGTCTGCAATTCACCTCCCTCTGGAAATCCATTCCTACTCCTATTCAAAGGGTGTTAGCCAATCTCATTGTACACAGATTGTACCCTGACAATAAAGGTAATAAATCCCAAATTGTATAGCTAAAAGTCTGTAGAGATTCTCAGTCATCTATGATCATTCATCCATTTGAGCTTAGTTGTTGTTCTTCATACATTTTGTTCACCAAACTAGATAACATGATCATGATGTTGATGATACCTAGCTTGGGTAATGAAACATCTTCAAAAAAACAACCAAGCTCAGAGATTTTGCTTCATTTCAGGCTTGAGTTAAAAATATTATCCTTTGTCACTGAGCTAACTGTCAAGCCAAGGGAACCTCTCCATATAAGGAGAGTATAAGAGATTGCTCACTTGTGCTTCAGACTGCTACTCTTCATAAGGAGACTGCAGAACATTGGTTGGCCCCAGGGATGAGATTTTACCTGTTCACTCTGGAGATCTTTTTTGCTTCAGTTGTGTCCACCTGCCCACCCGGGCTCTCGGCTGTCCTTTATTCTCTGCTAAAGCAACTATAGTTGCTTTGTGCAGCACAGCTGAGTGCTGCATGTCAGCAGAAGGTTATTGCTTGCAGGAGAAATTGATTTACAAGTACTGCGCATGTGCGCAAAGCACATGGTCACTGAACAGGTTGTTATGCCAGTAGGATCCCACCCCTGGTTGGCCTGTGGGAGACAAGGGAAACCATCAAACTTTCACTGATGGCAGAGCCTTTAAGGACAATGGTTTCATCCAATGCCTTTTGGATTTATAATTAAAACAATTATATGTTAAAAGAGGTCTTCCAGGAAAGAACTCTGGATAGCTACCTGGTGAAAAAAAAAGTCATCCCAAATAGAACAAAACTTAACAACTTAAAATATTTAAAAAATATAATAAATGGCAAAAAGCTAAATTAAGAATTTAATTTTAAAAGGTTTTAAAGAAATCAAGGGGTCAGAAAATTTTGGAATATTAATGTTTTTGCTGAGATTTTTGAAATAACTAAATAACAAAATATATTGGTGAGACCATAAATTCTTCAGTCTATTAAGAAAGAGATGATTCATTGACATTTCCTGACATGAAGTCAAGAAAGCAAAGGCTCAGAATGAACAAAGACTTGCAACAAAAGTTAGATAATAAAAGTTTCTTTCAACATATAACTAACAAGAAAAAAGTCAAGAAAACAGTTGGTCCACTAAAGAGAGAAGATGCCAAGGAGTAACAGGCAGTAGAGAGAAAGCTAAGCTCCTTAAGTCATTCTTTGCACGAGTCTTCCAGCAAAAAGAAACTATAGCCCAACCTACCCAGAACATAACTGTAAAAGACAAACTAGAAATAAAAATTAAAATAAATGGTAAGAAAACATCTGTCTGATCTTGATGAATATAAATCACCAGGACCTGATGGATTACATTCCAGAGTTCTGAGGGAGCTGACAGATGTTATCTCAGAACCATTGTACCATATATTTAAAAGTCCTGGAACACCTGGGAACTACCAGAGGTTTGGAAAAGAGCTGATGTGATTCCCATCTTCACAAAGATGGGAAACAAAAACAGACCCAGGAAACTACAGACCAACCAGTCTAATATATCTGGGAAAATATAGGAAAAAATAATTAAAAAACAGATCTGTGAACATCTAGAAACAAATGAAATTATAACTAGTAGCCAGCACAGGTTTGTTGAAAACAGATCAGACATCTTTAATCAGGCTTTAAATATGAAATACTTCTATAAAATTCTGAAAATTCTTCATTGATTTTTTTGCCAATACTTAAGACAGACGTAACAGCAATTTTTGGATTTGTGAACGGATGAAGGAATTATGGGAAGAAATGAATTATGCATGCAAACTTATGAGGAGTCTGGAAATATTACAATTGCCTGCACTTGTTGAAGGAGGATCAGGAGTCATTTTTAAAAAGTTATTTTTACATATAAATTTTTTTGTGCTCCTTTTTCTTTTTTCTTTCCTTTTTTGCACTTTTTATTTTTCTTTTCTATTTTCCTTTCTCTTTCTGATTTCAGTTTTTATTAACTTTTAATATTGTTAATCTCATCAATAAAAAGTATTTTTAAAAAAGAAGGGAAATATCCTGATAGTATGTAGTTTTCCTGGCTGTAAGTACAAAAACAGATTATCACAATCTTCCTGTGGGATTTTATTTTTAATTTCCCAATCTGGCAGAAAACACATATATTTCCTCTCCCATCTAAAAACTTACATATTGTTAAAGTTAAACAATCTTATTTGACTTCCTTCATGATCTGCAAGGTTGCTAATGCTAATAATGAGATGCCTATTTACGTGCATACTCTATATTCTAAGAAAACCTTCAGAGGAGCATGAAAAACTACATCCATACTTATGTTTCTGTGTGACTTAAAATATACAGTATTGTTTACTGTTGGAGGAGGAGGATCTCTATTGTGAAGCAGCTTAACTTGCTATACTAAACATTCTTACATCATTGACTAGATCTGTGCAAAGCCCAAGTATGTTCTTAGTTCCATCCCCACTGGATTCTAAAAAGAAGAGAACCATTTCACTTAGGTAGAGTGTGAGGGATAGAAGATTTGCACATCTGAAGATTTGCATACAATCCCAAAATAACCCTGTATTCCACAGAGCTCCTTTGACTTGGCTCAAAGCTTCATCTATACGCTACTAAAACTCTCATTGTTATAATCTTTAATTGGGCTAGAAATATTGCATTGCAGAGCAACAAAGTTTGAACCAAGGCACCTCAAATGGGCTAACTTACAGAATGTATCCCAAATCCGAGACCCATTAGTTCCAAGGGAATAAAATTTGGGGATTTTGTGGTTGCTTTAGTGCTATTAGCTCTGCTGTACTTGGCTTGCTGCTGCTGCTGCTGCCACATGATGCTCATATTGAATGTTATATTTCCCAGCCACTCTCACAAGCTCTTTCTCCATCCCCCACCCAGCAATCGCCATTTGCCTACCTGCTGGGAAGGGAAAGGTAGGAAATGGAAATAAAGGAATAGAGAAGGAAGAAGGAATAGGAAGGAGGGAAGGAAGTGGGGAGACAGGGTGGGAGGAAGCCCCACATACTCTTCTCAGCTAATGCTAAAGATTTCTGATGCTTCCTGCCAGCTTCCCACAAGGAAACTAAATGGGCAGGAAGTCAGAAGTTGTTCCTGTTCCCGTGCTTTCTTGTCTATATGTGATCTATTAAGTAAGGAAATAACTTTTGGAGCAATGACTCAAAGAGGCATGGGTTGCCTAGTGAACCTTATGGAGCTTTGATTTTAAAGAATATTGCCCTGAATGACATCAAAGGGGGCTATTTTTCAAAAGCTCCTTTGAGAGGCCTTAGTTCTTAAAGCACTCTTTGTATTATATTTCTGCATATTCAGGTGCATATATATCAAATATAGGTGCAGTTTTTGATGAAGGAAATTGGATTGCTGCTTTTATTGGAACTTACTATTAAGTGAAGTGTTAGAAGTTAAGGAACAGTAAGGAATGGGAAAGTGTCTCGAAAAGAGTGTTGAAGTAATAAAGGACAGGGGAGATAGGCTAGGACAGTGGTTACCAACTGCTGGGCTGCGGCCCACAAAATTTTGATGGGCCGCAGAGAAATGTCACCCCCAGAGCACCCCCCCCCAAAGCAATTAATCCAGGCTGTGTGGGAACACAAGGCTGCACCGCCCACATGGCCTGCGGGAACCCTCCCCGCCCACTCACTCCTAACCTGGCAAACTTGCCTGCTAAATTGCTATTTTTTCCTTTTTCTGACCATCAGCTGTTCTGCTATGCTGGAGTTTTAGATCAGCTCGGAAGCAGGAAATGGTTGGATTTCTTGCTTTCTAGCTAGTCTTTAGATCTTTGGCTCTGCTTTTAAGCAGAGCCGAAACTTCCTTAGGACTGAAGATTCTATTATTCAGTGCAGACTCATGGCAAGCAAATTTTATGTGTCAGACTGAGCTAGCCGATGGCAGATAGATAGATCTCTGAATGAATCTGTGATTCTGTGAGCAACTCAATCTGCCTGTCTGTTTTGCCTGATTTTGGGTAAAAGCTGCTCTTCTTTTAATAAAAAAATCAATGTTTATATAAATATTTATAATATTTACATACAAGCCATGCCTAGCCTGTTACATGACCACAAAGCCACACCCACATATTAGGCCATGCCCACAGAACCGGTAAGTGGTGCCTGGGATTTAAAATTATGAGTTTGGTGGTCCCTGAAGTCCCAAAGGTTGGCGACTCCTGGCTAGGAGGCTGCAACCAGTCATTGCAGAGAAAGCAGGACAGAAAGCTGGTCTTACTTCGTTTCTAACCAATGGACTTAAGATAACATCAAAATGGTTCTTCCAACCTATTCCCTCCTACTTGTCACTGTATGACTTTAACTTTGTCGCTTGTATCCTTATTATTTATACTGACTGTTTCCTAGTGTGATTTGATTGCTTATTGTACCCTATGACTATTATTAAGTGTTATACCTGATGATTCTTGACTCTTGATGAGTGTATCTTTTCTTTTATGTACACTGAGAACATTTGCACCAAGACAAATTCCTTGTGTGTCCAATCACACTTAGCCAATAAAAGAATTCTATTCTATTCTATTCTATTCTATTCCATTCCATTCCATTCTATACCAGATCAACTGCTGGTAAACCATAAACTGAGCCATGGTGACGCAGTGGTTAGAATAAAATATTGCAGGCTAATTTTGCCAGCTCCCAGCAGTTGACTCAGCCTTCCATCTTTCTGAGGTCAGTAAAATGAGGATCCAGATTGCTGGGGGGCAATATGCTGAAGCTTAGAGAGGATTGTAAATCTCTATGGAATAGTATATAAGTCTAAGTATTAGTACCATTGCTATCTTTCATTTCAGACTTCACCCTGGATGGGAATTCTATTGGTGTGTATCAGAGACATCTGACTGGGAGAAGGGGAGATGAGAGGAGTTTATTTCTCCCAACTATCTCTGTTGGGCTACTTTGAGGTGCAGAATCTTAGAACTGGAAGGCAAAGAGAGATAAGAGTCCTGGCACATAGAAATTCCACTAACTAGATGTTCTAATCAACAGATTCCAAAATTTTGAGTGTGTGCTATTATCCAGGAAGTTCCTAGGATAGAGAAGGTATATAGTTATCATATAGTCCATTCTGCTGTCTAGCTGTCTCCCAAGCTAGTTAGATTAATCTCAGGCATGATATAAATTACCCATCTTCGCCTGGGGGATTTCAGTGTTCACACTGAGGTTGCCTTGTCAGAGCTGGCTCAGAATTTCCTGACTACAGTGATTAATTATAGATCTACCCCAGCTGGTTCCTGGCATCAGCATATAGTGGAACACACACTGAGCTTAGTATTTTAACCAGATGGAGTTGGTGATCTGAAGACTGTAGAGCTGAATGAGACATTATTGAAATAGATTGGGTACTTGATATTATCAGCCTTAAGTTCCCTTTTCTTTTTGGTGGAGCTAGATCATCACTTTGGTTTACTAGGGACCTGAGAGTAATACCCATATGAGTTCTATTGTGGATGGGAACTTTGGGCACTCCTCCCTAGTTGTTCTACTCCTTGCCAGAATTTTTTTCTGGAGGACATAGTGCATTGACCTATTTGATATGTTAATATGAAACATGTAAGTTGGTAAAATTATGTCAGGCTTATGTCTAAACCATTCAGCTCTGAAGTTAAGGAGAAAAAAGATTCAACTTTAAATGGCTGCAAATTTATATTGGGCTAAAATATCTTCAGCAGATCAGCCATGTTGCATAAATACCATATGGTAGCCCTGTCCAAATAACTCATTTGCCTTACACCACCTGCTCTGCCTGCCTCCTCAGAAACAAATTAGAGAGAAACAGCAACAGGAAAAGCCAGGCTCTCGGTTATGGAGCTCAGTGCCATAGATGCTAAACACAGCTTCTTTCCTAACCCTGATTGGCTGCAGGGGCAACTAAATCACACCAGGCTTGAAGTCAGTCCTCCTGCAAGTGCTCATAACACAATGACTGTAAATGACAAAAAAACTGTTGGCAGAACTTCTTGCACCTGAGCTCTGAATATATTGACAGACTCTACAGCAAACATTGTTGTTCCTATTTGGGAGCGCTGTTTGCATCCTTGGTGTCAGCTGTCTTCTTTTCCAGTCCTTGCCAGCCCTCCCAGCATGCAATGAAAATGCTCATACATGTGTTCCTTTTCTCTCCCTTCTTGGCAACCTTATGAAGAAAAGGGGTGGAAAGGGGTGTCTATCACTTCTGCAGCTATTTTCCTCCATTAAAAGGCTTGCTTTTCCTACAAGGGGGTTAGATGTATTTTTCTTCTTCTGGAGAGCCTGTTTGTGAAGACTGGCCAGGTGGTGGGAGTTGGAAGTGATGCTAAGAAGATACTGCATGGTGGAAACTGGGGCAGACAAGGCATCACTGGAAGGAAGGCAGCCAGAATGTGTGTGTGTGTGTGTGTGTGTTGGAATATACAGCAGATTTCCCCCTCACACACACACTTTTTGACTTCCTTTTGAAGTCCTGAGCATGGATAAATGCAGCTTTTCTAGAACCAAAATATCTTACAGTACTGTTATGAAAACTGGTACAAGGACTGTCTTTCCTGGAAAAAATATAGCTTAGCTTAGCTTGCGGTTGTATGTGTTGTGGGAAATCCAGCCAGTGCCTTAGTATGCTATGCACACCAGGCCATCGTGTAGTATTTTTAAAGAGCATTTCATACAAGTACAACAACTGCAATTTGTTAACCCAGATTCTTTTTTCTGATTGAAGTTTTATATCTTCACAATTTGTGTCTTATATAAGTCTATAATGTTCATGCCATCTGTTCAGTTTTTTCCCCTCCATCCTTTGAACAATCCAGAATTTAATTTTGTCAAATAAACTCTTTTCTGACCTTATTCTCATGCTATGCTTTTTCAAGGTTTCAACTCAGAGTAAAACTCAGGATTTTCAAAGGGCTTCAACTTAACAAAAGAAGAAAATATTTGAAGCTCTAAGTTGAACTCTGAGATCTTTGGTACTATCTGAGCTTGGTTGTTTTCTTGCAGATATTTCATTACCAAATTGGGTAACATCAGTGCTAGTTTAGTAATGAAATGCCTGTGAGAAAAAAACCAAGCTCAGAGAGCATCAAAGACACTAAAGTTTTAACAGTGCTTTTCTCTCTTGTGCTTACATTGTAGTTCCTCATTAATAGTAAAGAATACTAATGACCAGGATGAATGTATCCTACATTATCTGAAGGCAAATTATCTGAAAAAGGCTCTAACACCCGGAAGATCAGAAGGAAAGAGGAAGGCCACCACCAAAAAGGTGGAGGGACTTTGTTACAGTGAAGATTAATGCACTTTTTGGAGACTTGAAAGACCAGATTAGAAAAAAAAAATCTATCTGTGTGGTTGGTAGGAGTTGAAAACAACTTGATGGTGCATAGTCAATCAATTAATCAATTATACTGACTAACATGGATCCGCTTAATTAAGCTTAGGATGGAATTTGAAATTCCTCTAAAAATGGCAAAAATGAAATGCCTCTCAACACCTGTCCTTTAATGTTATCAGGGAAATATGTTTATAAATATGAAATCTTTCACTTAGGTCTTTTTAATTAAAAATTGATTCACACATATCATATTTTCTTCTGTAAAGTTACATTCTGGCCATCCTTTTATCCGACTAATCTAGTCGCAAATTTTTGCTAATTCAAAAATATACAAAGACCCAAAGTCATCTACCAAAGCATAAGATATGTTTCTTTATCAAGAGGAAATTTTCAGTTTGACTTCAAACAAATTTACTAAACTTTTGTGGGATTCAGCCTCTTTGTAGATTTGCTTAACATACTTTTCTCAGCTGTGATAAAAAAGGTGTAAAGTTCATATTTTACCTACAGAACAGGCTGAAGTTACATTTGCTTCATTGTGACTTTTTAAAACATGTGCCATACTGAACAGAGGAACATGTAGTGAAAATACAACTTTTCCAGAAATTTTTGAAGATGCTATCTAGTGATTTCTGTTATAAGAAACTATAGTTGCAATTGTGGAAATTGCTGAAAAAGAGCATCTGTGTGATTGATGGTTCACACATTCCTTTTGTTGTGTAGTCACGGGTATGCATGAGATCAAAATAAGTAGGGATCAAACGTGGCATTCAGCAAGTTCTGACTAGTTCTGGAGAACCGGTAGCAGAAATGTTGAGTAGTTCGGAGAACCAGCAAATACCACCTCTGACTGGAGATTTTACAGCATCCTTCCACTGCCATGCCCACCAAGCCATGCCTACAGAACCAGTAGTCAAAAAAAAATTGAATCCCACCACTGGTGACGATGGTGGTTAATCAGTCTTGAATGTTTAAAAATTAACTCATCCTCTCTTTCACCACGCCTACAGAGTCAAACATTTCATTATATCTTGCTATCTAAACAGTAAGTAACTTTATTATGGTTTTAGACCAGTTTTTATCTAGTTATCTATATTTTCCTATTCACAGGGCATTTGTGGGCATATCACTTATTATATGCAGGAGGGTGAGGCTTGCGGAAAACTATTTTGAAAGTACCATGCTAGACTGACAGCAGATTTAAAAAAAAACATTCTGTGACCTGTTTTTCATTTATAGTCTTAATTGAAACCAACTCACAAATAAATGCATGGTAAGGTCACAAACTCATCATCTGAAATCTCAAACTACCACAAAACACCACACTGAAACTACTTTAAACTCAGTGTGATAAACATTTGATTGATAATGGTAAGCACTGACACCCATCAGAAGAATAATGGAAAGAAGACCATTTTACACGTGTTTTACAATTAAAATGGAAACAAGAACCATAACAAACTGGTGTACCACAAATAGCATTCTGTGTGAGGAAGGAACCAGGCCTTACCATGCAGTAGTGCATCAGGAGAAGAAAATCTGCCAGCATACCACAGCGATTAAATTCAGCATAGAACCTAAATTCTCTTTGGAAGGCATGAAGATTATCCAGTTCATCTTTCTCTGCCAAGTGGGCAGGTTTTCTCTAGGCTTCAATCTTTCACCAGTAGTCAAAGCCTTAGCGTGCATCCTACTTCAGTCAGTGGGAGGAATATTTCCTCCAGCTTTGCAATGCCATTTCTCATCAGCCTGGAGAAGTTCTTCATTCCTCTGCTGGCATCAGAGAGTCTCCAAGACAAACAGATAAAGATGGGGAGGAGGGGAAGGAAAAAAAGGTAAGAGAGAAAAAAGATCTTTGTAATGGATATCGAGGCACTGTCAGCTCTTTGAAAAGGAAAGGGGCATTCTATTTTCATACTCCAAGCAATCCAATTTTATCAATTTTACCTGCAGAGAGGCAATTATTTTGTAATGAACAAACATTCACAATTCCCACTTGGCACACATTGTGCAAATACAATTCAGTTTTGTATCACCAATGAATATTATCTCAGCCATCAATGAAGAAAAAGAAAGATACCTCTAAACTTGCCCTTGCTTAGGCAGTCAAAATTGTATATGGATATTGGAAAGCAGCTGGGGAAAACAGGCATAATGCTCAGTAAAATCTTCTTATCAAGAGAAAAAAAGACTACAATTCATGTGATTCAACTGCCCTGGATGGGGTTCTAATTCTGATTTCAAAAGGGTTAGGTGTCAAAAAGAGAAGTGGGGGAAGGACATCTGGAGACGGATGGATTCTTTGGGCTGCTGTCTTCCCATTACTAGTAACTTTGACTTTCCCAAATCTTTCAGCAGAGCTTGTTAACCGATTGTGGTTGCTGAACAGTTACTTTCACGACAGTCAGCATATCACTAAAGAAATGAAGATGCCAAATGTATAAGAGAGGCTTTTTTTCTCTGATCTTCAACTGTAAAGATGTATTAATGTTAATCCCCTTTCTGCCTGGTGTCTGTATATACCAGGGGTCTTCAAACTTGACAGCTTTAAGACTTTCGGACTCCCAGAATTTCTTCTCCAGTCATGTTAGCTCGGGAATTCTGGGAGTTGAAGTCCACAAGCCTTAAATTTGCCAAGTTTGAAGAGCCCTGGTATATATCTTTGCCTGTCTTAAGAATGAAAGAATTTTGACATTCACATAACTTAATACGTGCATACCCAATCCCCTTGCATCTAATAATTCCTGCAGAAAGCACAGCTAAGAAGCTGTTGTGGGCTCAGACAAATAGTAAGACTGTTGCCATTCAATTAAAGTTCTTCAGTTTCCATATAGTTGATTCTAATTTTACAGTTAGTACCCCATCCTTATAATAGATATAGGTGTGATATTCCGTTATTAACCTGAATTTTAAGGCTGCTTAGACAAATTAATTCTTCCTCTTTATTCTCTCAAGTTATGAAATAACATTTTTGTTCCAGTCCCAGATCCTGTAACTGTTCCCCTCTTTTAATGTACCAAGTGTACAGTACCTATTAGATACTTAATTCTCATTAATATATTACTTTCTCTTTCTGGTGTCTCAACCAAACAAGGTTAAAGGGAGAGAGAGAGGTTACAGGGCTATTAAACTTGGCCAGTGAAATCAAGCCCTTCATCAGTCAAATTCTGAGGCCCACTACTTGGGCACATTGTGGGAGATTGGTACTATACTGGTACTGTAAGTGGATGGGGACAATTTCAATAAACATAAAGTTGTTTGTTTCGATCCTGGCACTTCCTTTGATGTTCTCCAGTCTTGATATCCATCCTGCAAATTCTAAATTAGCCAGCAATACAAGAATTTCAGAAAACTTATGCAGATGAATAGGTGAGAAGGGGAAACTACAGTATAAAATTTGCAAGGTCAAATACATAGTGTACACTTTAAGCATAGACATGCCCACTCCTCTTTGTAACTCACTACAACATTTGTCAAAGCAACGCATTATTTAAATGGTAAACTGGGTCAGGATTACAATTATAGTGGGAAGGTCTCAACCTCTAATGATTGAATTGTTCCTGTCATTAAAAATGGAGCCTGCTGTTCTCTGCAGAAATGGATCATTTAAAACATTGAAATATGTCCTCTTAAAAATGAAGAATCTAATATTAGTACTAGGTTAGATATACTTTGTCTGAAACTTTTTAACTGAGGTTCATATTTCGTTATGAAGCAACTTCCTTGATAAAAGCAATAGAAGAACTTACTTTTAGATAGAACAGGACCCATGCTTTATCTACATGAGTATTGCCTAACATTAGTTTGGTTCTCTAGAATCTCTGGTATAAAGCTTGTATAGCTGGGATGTGTATGACTTTTTCTCATTTTCTTTCCCCTTCCTCATTTCTTGTATAATTCACTGGCACATGACCTTTAGATTGCTTTTTGCCTGCAATTGCCCTTTTCTCTGTTCCACCACACCTTCATCTGGTGTATTTGGACTCTTGTGCCATATTGCCATATTGCCATATTTAGTCTGTATGACAGACTAAACTGAAAATACTTCAGTATTTTGTATCCTTCTAAATGCAAGGGGGAAGTATAACGTGCATTCAGAATTAAGTATTTACCCTTTGTTCCTTTTTTTCAGTCTGTTCTTTGTCTAGCAGATTGCTAATCCACGATTGCTTCTTTTTATTCGACTTCAAATAGACTCTCTTGGATTTTCTTCCTGATAGGATGAGTTACCTAGGCTCTGGACTTTGCCTATATTGTGTTCCCTCAAATAAATAACTTGTTGTACTCATAAATTCTGCCCCACTAATTAATGCATGAGATCATATTCCCATACTTTCAGGAACATTCCCATGTTGCAAGAACACTTCAATCTCCAACAGTGTAAAGGTGACAATTCCTAGAACCCTGAAAAATAATTTTATTTATTTATAATAATAAACAAGCTGGCACTTCCATTGCCCCAGACACCTTTAAGTCACTATTTTAATGACTCTCCCTCAATTAATCTTTGGGGAGGATGGTTTATTTTCCCACAATGCTTTGGAAGGTAATTAAAATGGCACCTGCAGGCTTTCCAGGAAAAGGCTGCAGTGCTGCTTCGTGACTGTGTTTAGTATTCTGGTTGCCAGGCAAACCAACAGGTCTCACAATTTTAGGAACCAATCAAAGGACACATTTTGTCCAGTGACAAACTGGAGCCAATTCTATTGGGAAACACTGACACTAAGCATCTTCTAGCCTTCCTCTCAGAATTGATGTTTCAGCAAAATGTTTTCTGCATTTTCTACATTTCTGCTGTTCTATTTTAGCAGGAGTCTTATAATATATATGGTATGGGGGGGAGGGAGAGGCTGGGGGAAGAATCCAGTTGTGTTTTCATCCACATATTGCAGTCTTAATTTCAATTCAAGATGTTTCTTTTTTTCATAGATTGAATTTGGCTGCCTACTTTGCAGTTCTTTACAAAAATAACTTCTCAGCTTACCCCCACACTGTATCCCTGACTCAGAATCTGTGTTTGTAAAAATACCACACACTGCGGTATATACAAGAGTATCTAAATACCTTCTCACAAATGTGACAATTTTTTATTCAAAAATAGAGCTGCAATCTGTCTCTAAGCTCAAAGCATTTCTTGGGGTTGAGACAGTGGAGATAAAATGAAAGGAAAGCCCCTTTAGGAAATATTGAGTTCTCATAGAAAAGAACAAGATATAAATGAAAATAATCAATGGAATTTGTGAGGTGCTTTGTATTCATGTCCCCAAAAAGGTGCTTTGAAGCATAAAAGGGTACAAATGTAGCTGTTTTGCAATGTTTTGATACAACAACATTTTCAGAATCACATTCATAAAATCTTAAAAGACATTGCTGCGTTTTGACACAACTTTCAAAAATAGCCCCATATACAGTGTATGGACATTATCTAATATTGCACAAAGAATTGAATTATCATTAATGTGCAGAATAAATATCTTCAGGCTATCTCTGTCTTATAACTGAAGACCCAGACTCAAAAAATAGAAGTGGTTTTGTATCATGGCATCTTTTAGACTTTTAAATTCAGATCAATCTTTATCAAATTGTGAATCAGATATTTCAGGAGAAAATATAGATTCATCCAGAACCAAGTGCATATCAAAAACCATCTTCTAAAATTTCCTTCCAGACAACTATTTAGCCAGCCTTTAATTCTAATAAGTTCAATTAGCCCTTTTCCCACCATTTCCACACCTTCCTATGTTGTTTAGATCTTAGTCTCCTAATCATATTTATAAAAAATTTCAGAAGCCTTCTTTTAAGAAATTTTGTGTGGTTAAATCAGTTCTGATTTTTATAAATGACTTACTATATGGAGTGAAATCCATGTTAAATTGCCATTAAACTAAGGAGGTTTTCTGACATCTTAGAGAATGAAAGCATAATTCAGAATGACCTTGACAGACAGTTCAAATACAACAGGATGATGTTTAACTATAACAAATATAAAGAGCTATATCATGGTTGGGAAAATCAAATGCACAGGTTCAGATATGGCATGAGTACATGTTAAAGAATATAGACATTCCAGTGGACCATTAGCAGGATACAAACAAAAATTTGGTACCTCAATTTCACTTGAAATATTCTATTCAGTTCTTGGGATCACAGTTTAAAAGGAAAAAAACTGGAGCATATTTAGAGAATTAAATCCTAGAGGATTACCGCTAGGATAATCAGAGGGGAAGTCCTATGAAGAATCATCCACAGAATTGTGCATGTTTAACTAAAAAGAAGGCAAAAGAGGGAGATGTCCTCAGTTTAATGACTTAAATGATTGCTCCAGGAAAGAGAGAAACTATTTTTCTAGGGGAAAAGATCAATAGATCAAATTTAAAAGAAAGGCTGAACATTAAAAAGAATTTCCTGACAATCATGCTATTACGTGATGGATATCCTATTTACAGATTTTCAGATGGTGGCTGGGGATGATTTAGTAGATTTTTTTTTATTGAACAAAAATATGGATTTGCCAACTAAAGGGCTATATGACTGTTTCCCATTATAAGATTCTTCATTGTGTTATTGGTTATGTCCATGCTTCCTAGAACTGATAACAGCAAATTATCAAAACACAGGCCAATTTTTCAAATATTAAAGACTTCTTGGCTTAATTCACTCTTAACTGAACTTTGTAGAACAAGCAGAAAACTTTCTTCATATATTAAATAATGACTAATTTTACTGTAATAGAGAATGAAGTGATAGGTTTTTTAAAATGTTAAAAAGAACATCAGCTAGATGAATTAAGGAAGAGAAATATTGCATTTTAAAAAATTAGCCCACAAAGATAAATTTGAGGACTTGGAAATAATATATTTTTAAAATTAAACTGAGATGAGAGAGTCATATTTGTTCTTCATTAACGATGTAGCAATAAAACCAGATTTTCTGCCAGCTATGACTTCAGCTGAAATTTGCATTGAAGCCCTCTCCTCTAATGAGCATTCCTGCATATTTTCAAAAAGTATTTATCACAAAATACTTTACTCTGATAAGTATATATAAATATACAAAGTGGATGCTACTTCAGCAGAACAGATTTATCAGAAGAAAATCAAATGCAAGTCTGAAGAGAAAAAAAGCTGAGGAAGGATTCAAAAAAACAAGGAGAAGCAAAGAAATTTGCAGATGATTAAGCCATAAAGTAGAAAGAGATTTCTTCAGTACTAGACAAAAAAATTCCTGCATTTCCCTCTACCAGATCTCACTCAATTTGATTAAAAAGCTTTTGCTTTTGAAATTTTCTCTGTGAAATTTTCACAGTGGAGAGTGATCTTTGACTTACTTCAATGCTTGGTAATTCATAGGTGAGTCTGAATGCTGGGTCTTTCATTATAGTAATCTTTCAATTTGCATCCTCCCCTCCTCCCAATTCAGTGAATTCTTAAATAATTTTTTCCTAAAGGAATTCCTCCTGAAAATTTTTTCCAGGCTGAGTACTGACAACATCCACAGAAATTATATGGTAGTAGAATAATGTGGAACAGCAATGGCATGGCAAAATAAGCTTAAAATACTGGTGAAAGAAAAATAATTTCTGATGTGCTTTGAAAATAATTCCCCCCCCCCCCAGAGAAATGGNTCCCCCCCCCCCCATGAGAAATGGCAAAACAGACTTTGAGCCCTCATTAGCTTTAGCAATTCAAATGGCTACAATTGCTGCAATAAAATACTAGTTAAAAATGTCACTATATCCATTATACTGTATTTCTGGATGAAATACTGTGTAAATAAATAATTAAAATAGTCAACATTAAATTAAAGCCAGACTATAGTACCAATGGACAAGAATATTTCTTTCATTACCTTAGCTCTTCTATAATTTCCTAATTAAAGTCAAACCAACTCTGGGCAGCATAACTTTCCAAGAAGCTGGAAAATTACCCCATAGTTTAAAAATTACTGCCCGTAGGAAATGTATATACTCTGTGTACTTTTCAGCAAGTTAACGTTATAATGTCCTAAATGGTTCAATGGTTGCTTTATTGAAAAAAGTTTAGCTCAAAAATATAGGACAAAGAAGATTGGCCCTAGAGAGAACTTGGATACACCAGCAGTTTTTGAACAAAGTTACTGATATATAGTATCATCTGTGAAATTCCACTTTCAAGCCACCTGTAATCCTATAATATAAACTATGAAAATATAATATAATGTAATATAAACTATGAAAAAAGCAAATAATTATATATGTTTTATTGCAATTGACAGATGAATAGATTTAGTTGACAATTTGATTTAATAAAATCAAATATTGAAATACTTGCAAAGCGGTTTAGACCCATTTAAATATTTTTTATCATCTAAATCAACTGTGTTTTAATGATATTTACTGAACCACCAAATTTTGAATTGTTTTAGGATGCTGCAGATAAAGACTTGTAAAAGCACCTGAAATGTTGAGACTTTTCTAGGCACATCTCCTTCAGCTCACTAACCAATCCAGATTCTGATGATTTGTATTTCATTCCATTTCTGCAATATTTCAGCACAATGTCTGTATTACTTATGATTAAACCTGCTTCTGGCTTGGAATGCTCTCTCAGCGGTGATCTGGGATGTTAAATTGTCATTAAAATTATGTCTAGATATGTAGCTGGAACTGGATTTGAACACTATTTTACTATTTTGTGAATCAGTATGAGTACAAATAGTGGTAATGGTGAGGCCAGGTTTTTTTAAAAATCAGGATACTTTGTTTTATTTCTGTTTTTTAAAATTAAAATAATCAGCGAAAACAACAACCTTAGCCAAAGTAGTTAATATGTGAATTCACGGCTAATGTAAGACACGTTTCCAAAGTGTGCATAAAAATGGAGCTATCTCTTCCATTCTGTGTACAAAAGCTGATTTGACTGGCAGTTGAATCTTGGTTCAACATTATCCCAGATATCTTCACTATGCAACATCCTTGTATCTAGAGGATACAAGGAAAGCTGAATGGCATATAGTTCTTTCCTCTCACACTTTTTTATACACAAAGGCTGATTGCCTCCACTTGTTTATTGGTGAAACTAGTCTTCCATGGCTGAATCTAATTCATTCCTGCAAAAGAGTTGCTATTTCCTAAAATTGGAAAAGTCATTAAAAAATTAACATGACACCTCTAGTTTCCTTTCAAGCAATAAATAGCAATTTTTAGTGTCAGAGCTTCCATTTAGAATTGATGCATGAGGAAATAGATTAATCCCATTCCTCTGGCACCATAAAACAATCCAGTTCAGGCCTTATATCCATATAGCTGTGTTTAATTTTTGCTGAATAGCTGTTCCTTGTATGATGAACTATTCTATAACAGTCAAGGGAAGCAGATGACTTCTGCTATCAGATAGATCTCCTACAGGAAACAGGCTTCAGATCATTTCCTAAAATTTGCAGATGAGGTTTCAGAGTGGAGGGATGTGTCTTAAACTGATGTTCTTAATCTGCTTAGCTAAAATCTATGGCACATCAGCTACCTAAAGCAACACCCAAAGCAGAAAGTGTGCTCAAAACTACCTTGCAGAAGTGATAAGTGTCTCTTCTTAGATTTTATACAGCAGCATCTCAGAGGTGAAACAAAAAAAGTGATATTTTCATCAGTTTGGTTTTAAAATGCTCATTTCCTTAATTGCCATCAGAGGCATCCAAGTCTTCTGCTATATTCCCCCCTTTCCGGCCACATGCATAGAATTTTCCTCAATTAATGGTAGTCTACTTTATGGGCAGAGGAAAGGACTATGTTATAGGGCTGAAATGGAATCACAGTGTTCACCCAAATGTTGATATCATCATTGTCCTCCTCCTCCTCCTCCTCCTTCTCATCATCATCATCCATTTATTTATAACAAAAAGGACATGCAAAATTTCAGGAATAAACTAGTTGAATTTGCAAGATTACCTTATAGAAGCATCCAAAATGAATCAAATTATCTCTAAATTTGACAGCTGTGTTTTCTTTGTTTTTGAAGCTCATGACAGAAACAATAATCCTCCTGTGTATTATCATTTAATGATATAGCATGCAGGGTATGAATTTCCTGAATCTCGAGTGTGATTGTTTGCCTCAAATTCTTTTAAACTGAAGCCAATTTGCACTTTGAAAAGATGAATGTCTTCTAACAACTTCAGCAAACTAATAGCTATAGTTCTTACATAAATGCCATATATTAAATTTGATCTTACTATGAGAGGAAATTATATCGGTTTACTAAAGGATAAGACAACACTATACTGAATTACTATTATAAGAGTTTTCACTTGTTTGTGTTAGTAGGCATTATTGCTTTGATATTATAAAGAGGAAAATCTGCTTTCATGGAGTGCAATTTATACAGATGAAACATTTTCCAAAGAATTGGGGCCATTTTTTCTGCATTGAATCAGCCTCCAAGAAAATAAAAACAAAATTATGTTTCAAATTGAGAAATCAGTGTATGTAGTGCCCCCTCCATCCAAAAATAAAAATTATTGTAAAAACTGAGATTGTGAGATAAATATTCTGGACCCCTCTTTATAATATTAAATAATCTTGCTTAGACTTTCAGTGCAGATGATCTCAATACTTGAAATTGTTTGACTGAACATTAAAAGTGGAAAACTGAATTTTAAGGTTACTTTTAAAGAAACTACTCTCATTAATAACATTAAATAGTTTGTCTTTTCTATGGAACTATTTTCATTCTCAGTTAAATTTTCAACCCTATTTTTAATAAGCACACATATTTTAATTTGCTTAATAATGTTTGCAGAAAGGATGCTAAAGTTGTAAGCCAAAGCACACTGAGTATGCCAGAGTAAACATGCTCTTATCTGTGATGCAACTCCCTCAAGCACCATCTCTTGAAAACAAATAAGTATATTCCACTGGTTGTCTATGGATTTACTTCCAGGGAAATGTGATTAGAGTTCAACATGCATTAGAAAATTAACAGGATTAAACAAATTTCATTTTCAGATTTTTTATTTAATTAGTTATGCTATGTTTTGCTCAGAGTCTATCAGAACCTATTAGGAAAAAGAACTAATATCAAATAAATTCCTGCAGAACTCTCATATTGTTGCTTTTATTGATAAACAGCAAAATTATTTTTTGTTTATTTGCTCTTTAGAAACACACTCTTTCACTTCTCGATTCTTATTTCTCTCTATCATTCTAAATTATTTTAAATCCTTATGTTTTAATATCTCGCCTCTTTTCTTTGACTTGTCATGAATTAGTTTTGAACTGTAAACATGCATGAGCAGAGGTGCTATATCATTATCCAATGGAGAAAATGTAATAGTATGTCTGCTATTAATTCAGCATATAGCTAATCATAGATTTCATTTACAATTTGCCTCTGTTGATAGGCTGGTGTTCAGATTTCATAAGATTTCATAACTAAAATATAAGCTAATTTTTTAAAAAAATCCTTTTTATAAGCAAGTATAGTTTTCTGTTTTATAAAGATACAATTAATATTTATCTTCAACATTGCCTCTTACTTATTAGCCATTCCTCTGAACTTAGTCTTAAGATGGTATCTTAAGCCTATAGTAACTTTGTTTTATAATATGACAAGAGGTACTAAATGAAAATAGAATTGAAATATATTCTTTTTTATATTGAAAATACTTCTCATAATTAAAACTACAGTATATACAACCTTTTAAAAAGCAATATGTGTGTTTTTTTAAAAAATCTTCATTAACCAAAAATATCTAATGATCTTTTCATTTAAAAGTATGAACCTTAAAATATGGACCCTTAGTCTTTCAGTAGTTTCAGAGATGAATCAAGTAGCACAGATTAATTATAAACCCCATTCACAAACTTCACTTTAATCTGGAGCTTCTATTCCCCTTATCAATGTTCAAAATAATGGAATGTTGAAATGAATGGAATTCTGGTTTACAGTGATGTAAAAGCTTTGGTGTAACAAAGATTGAGAAAGAAAAGGAAAATATACATTCTAGAATCATGCAGCTCCACCCCATGTATTTTACCTAAAAACAGGTACATCAGTAAGATTTATTTCAGAAGAGAAGAGTCTAATATCCTAGCATCCAAACTTATCCAGTTTAACAACACCTTTGCTTGCATAGATGATTTTAAGCATGGCTAAGATATAACAGCAAAAAAGTACCACTCTTGCAGCAGTAATCTGTTCTGAAATAATCGCCAAAGTGTTATAATAGTGGATTATAATAAAAATTAATATCATGACATTTTCCTCTTGCAAATGAAAAGAAGCTTTAACACTCACCCATTCCACTAACAAAGGTTTAAAAAGTTTAATCCATCTGAATTTTCAAGTCTTATCCTTTCCAGGATATCAGCTCTTCAAATTAATCTGATGTGGAAAGAATAACATTCTCTCCAGCTCTTATCCCGCTTGGTTAGTGACAGCTTTTAATGGATATCAGCAGCCTTGCTGAAGTATTATTGTAATCCATCCAAGCTTCCCAAGATTGCTCAGGAGATTGAGTCTGGAATATACATCATCTTTCATTTTGGAAGCTGCTTGATGCTCTTCCCTGTTGTATGTCTCGCTTCTGAGAGGCTTGGATTGTCTCAAACTGGAGGTAGCACAGACTTGGCTATTTATACAGCTTCTGCCTTGCCTGCCTGGAAAAGAAAAGGAAGAGGAGCAAATGAATCTGAACTCTTCAGAGATGCAAACTGCTCTCACAGGCGTGGGCATTTCCCAAATCAAACAGTTTGTATTCATCAAGCTGGAAGGCAGCTCCTGGGTTCGAATAAGGCAAGAAAGCAGGCAAAGATACACATGGCTGTGTGGAGATTCAATTCAGAATAACAAGAAAAAGGAACAAGTAGCAGCAGAAGAAACAGCAGGAGAGGTTGAGCATCTTGTGATTGCCTTGAATTATACTCCTTGGGGAGGGGGGATTTAAAACAAAACAAAACTGTTGAAATACAGCAAAAGGGAAAAGAATCGATTGGATCAGCTAAGCTTATACAGCATATGTTTTTATTTTGCTGATGTTTAAGTCTCACAATTTTAGTGAAAAAGAGCAAGATTAGTCTATGAGTTATGTTCTTTCTCAGTGTTTCAATGCACACTGATATCAACAGGGCTTATCCTGAGATGAAATCATTAAAATAATTAGACTAGTAAACATCAAAGTTTAAATTCATGAGAAGACCTTTTGAAATATCAAATGAAAGGATAATCAACATTCTATGATTTCTGATAAAATGATGTAGTTCTCTCTCTCTCTCTCTCTCTCTCTCTCTCTCTCTCTCTCTCTCTCTCTCTCTCTCTCTCTCTCTCTCTCTCTCCAAGAGATTGTTTGCATTACTACCTTCTAATTGGTGGAGCTAACAACCTTTCTGGCCATAGGGCTGGCCTGGAAGAAGTACTGCAATCAAACTGGTTGCTAAATCTTACTTCAATATTGACCTCTGCCATATCATAGGGCAGCAATGGGCAAAAGAGGCCAGATTAAATACAGCTCTGCCCTTCGTCAAAATTAAATTGAAGAGGGGCCTAGAGAGAAAGCTGTAGAGACTGCTCTCTCCTTTGAGATCCTTTACCCAAGACTACTATTTCATTCTGCATAGAAGAGAGGAGGAGGAGGAGGAGGA
>BHFT01003765.1:0-69336 GCA_004320025.1 Laticauda laticaudata | reverse complement strand
TAACCAATGGATGGCAAGCGTTTTTCTCCATTTTACATCCTCTTTGCATCCGTTGGTGCAGTGTGACATGGGCTTAAGTTTACTTAAATTGTGCTTAAGGAGTAACCTAAATAAATAAATAGAAATGAGAGTGTTAATATGCTGGAGACAGGTCTTCTGAATATGGTCTTGCAAAAAAGGAACAATTTAAAGTCATGCTAATTTCAGCGAGGCAAGTGAAAATTAATTTTAAATTTCTAACTTTGATAGATCAAGTTGATATTTATTTAATTCCCTCCCCCAAATAAATAATAGGCTTTGGGGAGCCAGTTTGGTCTAGTGGTTAAGATCCCAGGCCTGAAACCAGGAGATTATAAATTAGTGCTACCTCAGGCACAAAGCCAGCAAAATGATGTTGAGCCAATCACTCTACCTGAGCCTTAGGAAGCCAGTAATGGCAAAACCAGTTCTGAAATCTTGCTTAGAGAACTTCAGGAACATGTCTAGGCCATCATCAGGAGTAAACACCAACTCAAAGGAAAAAGGAAAAAAGAAAGGGGGAAAAAAGAGCCTTTGCCAAGTCACTGTCTTTATGTTTAAGTACCAGTCTAAATAAATAAATCAATAGTATTAGGACTGTTAATAACCTTGGCTAGAGTATGCTTTCATATATTTAGATGATTTTCTAAATAAAAATAAAAATAATAGGTTTTGGCCATGCCACAGTCTTTGTTAGCCCTTCAGTGTAAGATAGGTTAGAAAAGAGATAGCAATGCAATGCAAGGCTGTTAGGGGCTGGATGAGGAGCAATGGGTTGAAACTAAACCCATGCAAGACTGAGTGGCTCTGGGTCTGGGGTTCATAAGTTCAGGAAGAATTACCACCTTTAGTCTTGGATGGGGTGGCACTACCCCAAACAGACCCTGTGCGTAATCTGGGGGTTCTCCTGGACTCACAACTCCTGTTCGAATAGCAGGTGGCAGTCGTGTCAGAAGGGCCTTTGAGCAACTGCGGGTTGTGCACCAGTTATGCACTTTCCTGGATCAGTGGTCCCTACTCACTGTCACTCATGCCCTGGTCACTTCCCATCTTAATTATTGCAATGTGCTCTGCATGGGATGCCCTTGAAGAGCATCTGGAAGCTCAAGTTAGTGCAAAATGCAGCGGCCTCATGGTTTTATGCAGACCCTGGTGTGCACATGTATCACCTCTCCTGCAGGAGCTGCATTGGCTGCCAATTTGCTTCTGGGTGCAATTCAAGGTGCTGGTTGTCACCTTTAAAGCCGTTCATGGCTTGAGTCTGGGTTATCTGAGGAAACATCTCTTGCCAGTAACATCTACCTAACCCATTAGAGCAAGGAGGCAGGGAATGTTGCAGGTCCCACCCCTGAGGGAGTTACACCTGGTGGGACCTCGAAGAAGGGCCTTCTCTGTGGTGGCTCCATCCCTCTGCAACATCATTCCCCCAGAGATTAAAATGGTCCCCTCATTAATACTATTCTGAAAGGCACTGAAGACCTGGTTTTGCCAGTGGGCCTGGGCAACCCAGGGGAACCCAGAGAGGGATAGAACCCATCAAATGGCTAGTGTGACCCACCGTCATCAGGCTGGGAGTAGAGAGTTGGTGTTTGTTTTGTTTTTTGTTTTCCCAAATTTTGTTCTATTGTACTTTACTAATTTATTTAATTCTTTTTGTTAATTCTTATTGTTTTTATTTTTTCTTTTAAATATGATTTTACATTGTGTAAGCTGCCTTAAGTCGCCATGGGCGAATAGACATCAACATAAATCAAATAAATAAATAAATAAATAAATGAATGAATGAATCAATCAATCAATCAATCAATCAATCAATAAGAATTACAGGAATGCTATTTATTCCTGCAGAATATTGATTTATATTTTGTTTATCATATTGGTAAAGCAATGGTGGAATTCTACCAGTTTCCCTACCAGTTCCTTGATCATGCGCACACTCATCTAACGCTCACGCGCAGCTTTCTGAACATCAGCTGAGGCTCTGCTGCACCAATCAGCTGAGAGGATAAAGAACAGAAAAGTGCAGGGGCAGGTGGGAGGGCCGATCCTGCGCTTTTCTCTTCTTTCTCCTCTCAGTTCTGATCATCAGAGCTTTTTTTACTACTGGTTTGGCTAAACTGGGCAGAAAAAGTAGCATTTCACCACTGTTGTAAAATCATTTATCTAGTCACTAGATTTCTGGGACAAAAGCAATATTAGAAGGATTTTTAATTATTATGTATACTTTCAAATTTCAGATATTCTGAAAATATTCATTATGAATACCATATATACTCGCATATAAGCTGACTCTAAAACTCATTTTTTTTTATCAAATTAGGGGGTCGGCTTATACGCGTAAATCTGATCTCACACAAACGAACTGACATGACACCACTTCTCAGATCACGCAAGATCATCGATATTACCATTCAGTCATACATACAGCCATAAAAATTGAGATTGCACTAAATAAAGTTAATTCTGACAAACTACAACTCAATTTCAATTTTAATTTTAACTGTACCTCAAATAAAATGCAACATAATTACATCTAATTAAGCACTTTTTTTTTTACTCTGGGCACCTCCATTTTGCTTTTTCTATCGCCTGATCATAACATGCTGTGATTGGTTAGTCACTCACGTGATCGCTTTCGTGTTTGTGATCGTCACGTGTAACATCAGATTCTTTACATACCGGGTAATTAACTTAATATTGTTTCCTACACAAATGCTTTGATAATGAACCTTCATCAGTGCATTCATATTGATACTCTTTTGTTATTAGCCCAAACAACACACCATGGTATTTGGCAGTCGGCTGATATGCGAGTTTTTGCAAAATTCCTCATTTTGGGGCAGTTTTTTAAGGGTCGGCTTATACACGAGATCGGCTTATATGTGAATATATACGGTATATATTCTTGTTGTTCAGATATTCATTATGAATATATGTTCTTGTTGTATACAAACATTAGCCTTTTATTCCAAAGCAGAGGCAAGTTAACATTGAAAAATGGCTATATTCATTACTTAACAAATATATTCTGCTTAATTCATCCAGCCAATAGAAGCTCTTTTTCTGTTTTATAGAAAAAATCTTCTGAACTTTGAATCCTGATACCTTACTTGCATTCCAAATATCTTTATTATATTCTCAATTCCATGCTTACCCTTGTTTTGCCAATATATTAAGATTTGTGTTTGACTGTATTTCTATGTTTGTTCAGTCATTGTTGAAAGGAATTTGGGACTCAGGAAGTCCACTTCAAATTGTTTCATTAAGAAAGATTTTCAAATACCTATGCTCTTTTGCCTCATGCATTCAAATTATTACCATATTTATGGATATATCAACCAGAGCCCCCAGAAGATTTTTTCATTTGATGAAACTTACAATATTATCCTGTAATGGGAAAACATACAAATCCTATTAAATACAAGCAAATTGCTTAATCCCTTGGCACAGAATACCCTGATATTTTGAAATGCACAAATCAAGTAGTACAGCGAAGCTCATCCTAAACCTACGGCCTCCTCCAATGATTCATTTAAGACTGTCTGGAAGGTGGCTTTTTTCACCACTTTACGACTGAGATAAAATCAGCTTCTGAAGTACTGTAATTTTTCAGCTGAACTATACAACTTAGAATAACATTATAAAAAAGTATATGCATAAAATTGCAATCCGAAACAAACTGAATTTGTTGGAAAAGTGAGTCTTGATACATGATCTCCAAGTCCTTCTGGTGATAATACTGAAGAGTTGATTGCAAGCACAGTAAGATTGCTTGCAGCAGAAAGTGTTCGTGTATATATAAGAAAGATTCCACATGAGTTGAAAACCTGAAAGTATCAAGTTTCAGCTCAAGTAGATCTAGCCCAAGTATATGAGAAGGCACCCTTATGAAGATGAATGTGCAGTTCTGATGGATGATACTTGTTCATTGATGTCACTTGTCACAGCAGAAGCATCTCCTGGGAAGGATATAAAATAGCTTCCAACTTCCACATGATCAGCCTGCATAATCAGCTGTTGGGACTATACAAAGGTTTGAAGGGATGTTTTGCATCAACAAAGGCTCAGACAAAGGAACTTCTGAAAGCTGCTTGGTGAAACAACAGAGTCTCCTCTGAGAGTGAACACAGTCTCCTCCTTGGTGAAACAACACACTCTTCCCCCAAAAGTGAAACAAAAAGAGGCAGCCCACATGCTTCACTTTGTTCTGCTTCTGAATTTTGTTTTATTACATTCTTGCTATGGGAGAAGGCTGAATAGAAATTTCCTCTCCAGATTGCCAGTGTATTTCCAAGCTGCAAAGATTGCTTGTGAAGGCACTGGAAGAGACCTCCTTGGGTGGATGTTCGAGAATTTCCAGACTGGGAGGATTTTCTGAATATTGAAAGCAATTTGCTATTGCTATGAACCTGAACTTATTTCAACTAAATTTACTTAACTGCAGTTGAATATTTTACTATGCCAAGTTTGGTCATAAATAGGGAATTTTATTTATAGCGTGTTTCAAAAAGATGAACAAGATCAAACTGGTTGCCTTGGCATACAGGAAGGAAAGTTCCTGAAGCCCATATTATAGTCTATTTTATGTACAGTCCAATGAACATTCTGAACATTTAAATTGATGTGAAATTAATGGACCTATATAAAACTAGTGTTTTATACATTCCATTGACAGTTGGTGGTTATAAAATATAATTCATCTCTCAGTATCAGAGATATGTTACTTTTCAGCAAATATTCCAGTACCCTCTATTTACTCCTTGGTTTTGATCATTTTTAACAAGCAAATTATGCCTAGTTTAAAGACTGAATATTGACTGAATATTGGCCTTTTCAAATGGAAGAATGGAAGATAAAGATCTCTGTGTTTTAAGAAATGTGTGAAAACTTTTCTTTTGACTAAAAAGCATATTTATGGTACAATTCAGAATATTTATTTAATACAAATATAGCATTCAAAAAGTAACATTCCACAAATGCAATTATTTAGGTATTCTAACTAAATATATCCTTTCCCTCCTAGGCTGTTGATATACTTCTGCAACATGGGGCTTATGTTAATGTTCAAGATGCAGTATTTTTTACCCCTTTACACATTGCAGCATATTATGGTCATGAACAGGTATGGCAAAGATTGTGACAATTGCTCATATATGCAAAGTTTATGTAAATTATGTTTAATAAACAAGTGAAAGTGATGTAGCCATGGATTTTCCCCACGCATGCATTCCAAATAGTTTCATTTAAAATAATCATTTTTAAAACATTTCTTGCAATAGCTCAAGAGATGCTAGGTCTCATTCCCTGAAGTTCTGAGATAGGATTCCACTGATAACTCCTAAAATATTATCACAAATAGCTGCTCTCAGTTAAGGCCCTGTCCCACTGGCCGACGGACGCAAAACGTATGCATAAAGGACACAGCGGATGAGCAAAATCGGGGGTGGGCTCCATCTGTTGTCATCCGCTCAAAAAGTGGCAAAAATTTGCATAAACCAAACGGAAAAAAGAATGGACAGGGGCTAGGTATGTAGGCAGGGATGTTTTAAACGGATTTCGTAGGAAGCCTAGGGATGACAGCGGGATGGAAGCGGATGACACCTCCGCAGGGTCCAGGGGAGAATTGTGAAGCGGAATGCAAGCGGAAGCGGGCGGACGCATAGCAGATGACACGGATGCATCACAGACGCCTAGAGGAAGCAAAGCGGATGCATAGCGGATGTATAATCATGATGCAAGCATCACTGCGCATCGCAGATAGTATGAATGCGTCAGCTCATGGATATAAAAGGATGCAGCTCGCACGCAGTCAGCATTCAGAGGAAAGACGTGCTACCCACATACATCTCAAAGAACATCATGGTTGCTCAGTCAGGGAAGAAGAAAAAGCCGGTGCCTACTCATGCCAGCCCTGGCAAGAAGGAGAGAACCACGCATCCCACCTCTGGCACTGACCTGAAGCTGCTGGTGATTCTCTGCTGCTGCTTGCTTGCTGCTGGCTGTGTTGCTGCTGCTGCTGCGCTTGCTGCTTCTCCTGCTGCTGCTGCTGCTGGTGGTGTTGGTGGTGGTGTATGGTGCTGGTGCTGCTGGGTGCTGGTGCTGCTGTGCTGCTGCTGCTGTGCTTCTGCTACTACTGCTCTGCTTGCTGCTGTGGTGGACCAGCCCCAAGGCCCTCAAGGCCCTGCTGCTGAAGGCCCTGCTGCTCAAGCCTCTGAAGGCCCTGCTGGGAAGGAGAAGGGAGAGAGGAAACAGTACACCCTTTCCAAGGACCATGAGGAGGAGGTGCTGGAATGGCTGAGGGAGAACGAGTACCTCTGAAAAAGGCCCACAGACTCTATCGTGACACAAGAAGAAGCAGGCAGCTTGGAGAGACAAGGAAGAGAGCCTGGGCTACACTGCAGATGTACTCCTGGGATGGTGGAAGCACATGCACACCTGGTATGGCAAGCTACACCTCAAAAAATCTGGCCAGGCGTGTCAAGCTCACTGACTGGGAGATTACATCAATGGCCAAGTGCAGCTTCCTGGAGGTGAGGTCTGCCACTGAGGAGCAGACCCTCTGAGACCCCTCTCCCTCAGAACAGCCCACAAAGGCAGTCCTCTTCCAGCCAGGAGCCAGCTATCCTGTCCAGACAGGTGTCTTCACAGGCCCCACGGTAAGAGACCCCCCGACAGCTGCACTCCCCATGCGCGAGGACTTGGAGGATGACACCCTGCTGTCACAAATGGAGGAAGAAGCGGCAGCCACCAGAGACCAAGGCACCCCCACCCCCATCCCCAGCTCCACAGGATGCAGGCAGAGAGGCAAACTAGAGGGCCAGAGCCACACTGTCCTGTTGGAGATCAGGGACACGATGAAGACCAGCACAGAACTGCTCTCTCAGCTGGTTCACTGGACAGAGGATCCTCCAGCCGCCACACTTTCATCACCTACGTGAGCCACACCTTGAGGGATATGCCGAGGCCCAGTACCAGGTGATGAAGGAAAGATCACAGCACTTCTGCCAACCCTCCAGGCCCAGCTGAACCTGTTCCGACCCAGTCCAGGTTTTGCTCCTCCACCCCAGGCAATGTCACAGCCCTTCCACGGCTTTCAACAGCCCCTCACCTACCAGGCTATGCCTACTAGGACTTCCCACAGCACAAACAGATCTTCTCAGTCCAGGCCACGGTTCATCCGCACGCCAGATGCCACACCTCACCCAGCTGAAGGCCAGACAGTCCCACGACAGTCCTCCTTCCTCCACCCACATCCGAGCCCGTCAATGGACAATTCTGTCATCAGTCTTGGGCCTGACATCCCAGGTACTTGATGAAGGGCTCTCAAGCTCACGGGACTGAGTCAACTCTCTGAGAGCTTCCTGAACCACCACATCCCCTGTTGTACTCTCGGGGCCAAGCACCCCAATGGCGCCTCAGACCAGCACTCAAGCCACAGCCACTCCACAGTCCCTGGCCGCTTAACAGCTGAGACCATGAACATGCCTCTGAGAGACTGAGAATAGTGCCAGAGACTGAGTTGTCTCTAAGACACTTTACTTGGTTCATTTTGCTTTTTTAATAAACTCATATAGTTTACTTAAGACAGTTATTAATAAAGGTTATCTTTGCTTCACTTCATTCATTTTTTTTTACTTAATAAAGTGTTGGTGAAAACTTTGAAAAAATGGTTAAGCTTTGCATGCTTGTGGATAAGTAAGGATAGTTGTGGGATAGATAAAGTGATAGTTGTGGGATAGATAAACCTCCAGTGCAGCATAGTGGATGTATGGTCCACCTCCCAGCTGCCACACATATGGACCTTTTGTATCAATACAATTTATCATTGATCAACACATTTCAAAATAAACAAAGCTCTTTTTAATGCCCTATTCATTGTAAGGCCACTCAACATACCATGGCACAAACTCATCAGTGTTATGCGATAGCTTCAAGGAAGCATCTATTAACCATCTATCATCCTGTCTTGCCACTCCACTGCTCCAGCTGGGAAGTTGCACCAGTATCTCAGGAGGTTGCGCTGCTTCTTCCTTCACGTGAAGCTCTGTTTAGGCATGTACATCCACAGTGTCTATCAGGTTTAGTCCTTGCCTCCATTCACCAGGCTCCCTGTCCCCATTGTCTTGTTGGCAGTCCACAATCCTGTTCTGCAACACTGGGTAGCGGGTGCGCATGAGATTGTGCAGGATGCAGCAAGCTTCCACGATGCTCCTCACAGTCTGTGGGTGATGCTGCATGATGGTGAGAAGTACCTGGAACCTGTTGGCCAGGATGCCAAAGGAGTTTCTCCCACACCGTCTTGCCCTGGACAGCCTGTAGTTTAACATCCTCTCTTCACGGGTGAGGTATCTGGAGTGTAGGGCTTCATGAAGTAGGTTCTGAGGAGAAGGCATGATCACCCACGATGAAGTAGGGCACATCTTGTGTGTCATTGGGTAGAGGGTCTGGATCTGGAAAACCATGATGAGGTTGCGTTCCAGCCCATCCTTGAGGTCACTGGCATTGTATCCTGGCTATCTGAAGCTGACCCGTTGCCTGAAGCATCGATGTAGAATAAACTTGTAGTCAGCATCAACCATGGCAAAGAGGATGATACTGAAGAAGCCCTTGTAGTTGTAACAAGTGGACCCCTGAGTTGGCTGTAGCTTTGCAGGCCACGTGCTTCCCATCTATGGCTCCAACGGTGTGGGGAAAGTTCCACCTCTGATACCACTCTTCTGCAAGTTTCCTCCAGCCTTGTTCAGTGGTGGGCACTTGAGGAGCTCCTCCACGTATTCTTCCATGATGGCCTGTACACTTCGCTGACCACTTTGCTGATGGTGTTGTGTGGCACCCTCCAGGCATACTGCATGTTTTTGTATGTGGTTCCAGAGGCCAGGTGGCGCAGAGTCAGTGCCACCTTCAGTCCAGGGTCCAGGCTGGGCCGGAAGTTGGTGCTTTGGCTTTGGTCAACCTGAGTCTCAGACGCTCTACAAGTTCGTCAAACATGGCTGGTGGCATCCTCATGAAGTGATGGAATGCACAAGGGTCTTCATTCCTCAGGCTCCACCATCAACTTGTCATAGAGTCCAAACTCCATTCTTCTCACGATCCATCCTCAAGCCCACACAGCTACCTTGGACATCTTCTTCTTTCTCCTTGTGTATAAAAAGTGAAACAGTCTGAACAGGGTTTGATTCTGGTGATGAATGATTGCAGCTACCATAGGATTGTGTCATGATCCATGGTGAGAACAATGGATGATGTGGAGAGCAAGACCAAGGGTGAAGAGGTCTGTACACCCCGGCTGCTGGACTCATACTGAGATCTAGGTGATTTTTCCTCCCTTTTTATAGGAAATATCTGTTTTCCGCGGGTGTCCTTCTACATACTCTAGACATACTCCAGACATCCTAAATATCTGAGTACATCCCAGATGCAAATGTTTTGTCCGTTTAATCCTTTATAGACGAGAATGCATACACTTACATCCTTTCTATTTCCGTGCTACTAACGCTGTGTCGACGTTCCGTGTACCTTTCTTTTCCTCCCTTTTTCATTTTTTTCAGCTGCAGCGGATGTGAGTTGAGGGGTGGCCAGAGATGCCGAGAGGATACAGCGGACGTTTCACAGATGATAACGGACATAGAACTTTTGTTGCCCGTATATGTCCGGATATACATCTTACGCAGCGGAAAGTTCATCCGTTCAAAAAATTTTGTGTAGCTCAAACTTCTTGGGCGGATGAAAATCTCAGTGGATGGATATTGGAGGGATAGAGCATATGAAACACGTATGCGTGAGTACACAATGGAGGCAATTGCGTTTTCACGGATGGCAAGCTTTTTTTAACGTTTTACATCCTCTTTGCATCCGTTGGTGCAGTGGGACATGGGCTTTAGTAGGAGGGGACCCTGCCTCTTGTTCCATTATTATGGGGTCCCAATCAGTAGTGCTACCTAGAACAATAAAGCATAGATAGTAAATGACAGCCATTACTTTTTGGTCTTACTGCTAACGAGGTTTGACTCTCTATGATTTGTGTTTATGCTAGAAGAATCTGGTATTCAGTAAACCCCAAAATCTTCTTTGCCTATTCAAGCAAGCATATTCTTTAGGCACTATATATTTCCTGCAGTGCTGCAATATTGGCTAGATTAAAAACAACAACAACTGAGAACCACTTCCAAAAGTAATATGAAAAGTGAAACCCACAAAGAATCTAATCATGCATTCAGTTACAGTAACAGCATGTGCAATATTTGCTTTTCTGGAATGCTTCTCTTTGAGATTTCTATAATTCAACTCATCAAGTTACAGTAAAAAGATCTTTATGTGTAGGGTTTTGAGGTTGATTTACTTTGTTTTGGTATCAGTTGCTTTGGAACAAATCATCACAGTTGGTGAAATTATTCTAAAATGCATATGGTACTTTCATGATAAGATTTTGGCTTTGGAATGTAAACTATAACTAAGTTCTGGGCAGTTTATTTTATTTTGCTATTTATATCAGTAAATAAACTAATAAGCTTTGACGGCTCTTACTAAATGTGTCATTTTTTAAAAGGAATGGGAACTCCACCTAAAAGTCTGTCAATGTGCAATTTCCTTATAACTCAAGACTACCAGTCTTGATTCTCATCATAAGTTAAATAAACTATAACATCATTTTGATGTTAAACACACTATAACATCATTTTGATGTTATAGAAAAGAAAGTTCCCTGATAGGAGGTCTTGTCAGAATATAGTTTCCTTTGATTTCATAGAACATGTAAATGTAGCTTAAAAATTTCACGCTGACTAATAAAATCTTATCAGGTAACTCGACTCTTATTGAAATGTGGTGCCGATGTGAATGTGAGTGGAGAAGTTGGAGATAGACCTCTTCACTTAGCTTCTGCCAAAGGATTTCTCAATGTTGCAAAGCTTTTGATGGAGGAGGGCACCAAAGCAGATGGTAAGTTATTAGAAATATAACCTTGATGTTGATCCTTTCAAGATCTCCAATTTGTACTGTATCTGATTACTTAAACCTATACTGTATGTGAATATTTCTGTTCACTAAAGATCTCGGCCATATACTTCTTTCCTGTGGTCCTTTTCTTTTCAAAGTTTCTTGACTGTCTTCTATTCTTCTTTTTTGACATTCCACTGATGGGGTTATAACATTAAGTTCTCTCTGGAAACTGAGCCACAAGGTAACAGCAAAAAAAAAAAAAAAATAAGGCTAGGGCCATTGTACCTGAGCTTCAAAAATTCAGAGAAGCATAATATGTGGCAAAGTTAGATTTATTGGTTCCTGTTTGCTGCCACCTAGTGCTTTTCTGGATTTTGACAAGCCAGAGATGGTAGCCCTAAATTGAACCAACTCAGCCAATGGCAATCCATGGATTGTGTCCTTGGTGAGACCCTGAACAACCATATCACCATCACCATCACCAAACCTCAATGACAACCAGGACAATTATATCACCATCACCAAACGTGTTGGATTCTACAAAATTCCTTGGTATATTTAATATTTGGGATTGAATTATTCTGCTTTATTGACTTATTTTTATCCAATAATAATATACTACAAAAGACAAGAAAACAAGCAAGTGTTCTAAATTCTAAATTGCAGTCAAAATGTCATCAATTGTAGATAAAGTATTAATAGAGGGTAAGAAGAATGATAAGCAAGATAAATTAAGTCAAGTATATTTTGCTTTTAATAATATTTAATCTTTAATATTGATTCTTATATTTTAATAACTGTTTTATATATCTATTGTTTTATCTGATTATTGTATGCTAGTCAGAGTCACATCCCATGAGATGGGCAGAGATGCACATTATATTGATTCATAAATAATTTTTAAAAATACAGATTCAATTCAGTAAATAATTTATTTAGATGGTATTTAGGGCTACCGGATCTGGGCTGCAAAACTGAAAGGGATACAAAAAATTCTAACTGATCCCAGATATGATAGCCCAAATACAATATCAGATCAGACCATTAGTCCATCAGCCCAATGTTTTCTTTGGCTCTGCAGCCTCAGACTAAGTTTACATACAAAGTTTAAGACCCTTTTAAACTGGATTGACCAGGAATCCTCTGTAAAGATAACATAAGCTGTATCCCTGAGCTATGCTATAATCTCTTCTCTGGAGGGATCAAAAGTCAGAAGGAGTCTGGTATCACCTTTTCAGACTGATGTATTTTATTAAAAGGCTTTGGTGTATTGCAGCTGACTTTGTCAGATGTTAGGAATGGCTCAGCTGATGTGGGATTTAATTTGGGGTGAAGAGGGGGGAAATGGGGGAAAGAGAGCTTTAATTGTGTCCCTTGGGAGAATGCATTAAAGATGGTTTAACCTAAGGCTGCATAGAAAAGTTGGCTTTTCAGAGAAGTTTCGAAGGACAAGAGAAAAGTGATCACAAATAGGTTTCTTGAGAGGTAATTCTGGACACAAAAGAATTAGTGGAGAATTGGCAGCAATCTTTAACAAGGAAGAGGGTGAGGATGATCGCTAGAACTACCATTCTGCTATTGCGGAATAATTTTTTGAAGAAATAAGGAGCAAGATGTAAATTTGCACTTCTTTCCATAGCAAACAGACATTGATCAGGTGCGCTTGCCTCTGGAATGAGGATGCAGCCTTCAGTTTCCACTTCTTGAAGCCATGCTTGCCTTTGCAGCTGATGAAAAAGCAGCATCTGTGCAAGTAAAAACAAACAAACAAACAAAAACACCCAAAACCTCTACCCTTCAACCACTTGATCAGTAGAGAATTTCATAATTTAAAAATTTACTAATCATTAGTAAGTGCCCTTTTTATATTAAATATGCTGATTCATATCTTATAAAGATAACAGATAATCAGAGTCGGAAGGGACCTTGTAGGCCATCTAGTCCAATCCCCCGCCCAAGCAGGAGATTTCTGTGGAACCATAAAGATTTCTGTGGAACCGACCTCCATGTATTTTTCTTAGTAACAATACAAAAAACAAGGTTTCTCATTGCTTTCTTCTAGCCATTTTTAACTCAAAGGTGCTTTTTTAAAAGGCATCTGGACTGAAGTCCCCCCCCCCCTTGAGGACGAAGAAGACATTTTGCTTCTCATCCAAGAAGCTTCATCCATTCCTGCAGGATGGAGGGGTGGCTATGGAAGTATTAGTTCTGAGAGGATATGTGTTTGTGGAAGGATCATATTTCTTTACAGTCATCTGGTCTAAACATTTTCCCCTAAGAGCTCTTGAGGCCACTTGTGGGTTTATCTGTGCCCTCAGGATCACCTAAATCAGAGTGCAAATAGGGGTGAAATCTTTTTGGAACTGCTGAAAGGACTGCATTGTAAACAGAAGGTACGTAGGTGGTGTCTTATCCTTCCCTATCTGTTGAGAGAGGACTGCTGAGTGTTACCATAAATGGCCTCTTTTACCTCTCTTTCAAACCACTGGTCCTCTCTATCCAGAATGTGGACTTTGCTGTTTTCAAGAGTGGCCTCTTTCTTCTTCTTCAAGGAAAAAAAAAAGAATCTAGTTGCCTTTTGTAAAAAAAAAAAAAAACTTTTGAGACAACTATGACCTGGATGACTGAGAATCTCCACAGACATTTAGCCGTTTTTAAACTTTTCAGTATAGTCTGCCACCGTAGAATTGTGTAAAGGTCTTGCTTTGATGGTGCTTTAAATTTTCTTAAAATATTTTTTCCAGTTTTTCTCAGACCACCCTGAAGCCTTGGTCTTCCCATTCTTTCTCCTCCTTGTTTCTGCAGTATTATTCTACTATTTTAGATTGGGAGTCGTTATCCTCTCTTCCTACTCCATAATACCACAAGTATGAATTTAACATATTCTCTGTGAGTTATGAATACATTACATATCTCCTACTCCTTCATTAAAAAATGGTAGGAGCAGCATGATTCTGATTTGTAAGTTATTCTCTTTTTTTCCCCACCAAGAGACCTTGAAATTTAAAGCTTGATATGGGTGCACTGAACCAGTATAATTATAATACCAGGAGATGGAGGAGGACTGGAAGAAGAGAAGATAAGTTCTTCCCACCATACCTGGTTTTTTTTAAAAAAAAGTCCTATTGTCAGTTTGCTAATGTATTCCTAAAGAGAAGAAATCAGAACATTTTTACAGATGATGAATTTTAAAAGAAAAAAGGGAGAATAAAGCTAGGAACGTAGAAGATGAAAATGTTCCATTCTCAAAGCCTCACTTCTGAAACTTCAGATCTCCATGGCAACTGAGGACAAAATTGCAAGCTTTAAGTGAAGGAAAATAATTCATTATTTACAATTAGCCTTTGAAATTCACACACACATCGCTTCAATACTTTGACCTATCCAAGTACAACAGCCATTTAAGGCCAAGCTTTCAGATCCAGGAAGCCGAAGAATAGGACCAATTGCTATTGAGACAGAACAAAAAAGTCCAAATGTTGCCAAATGGGCTAAACACTGGCTGAATGAAAAGCAATGTCAAGGGTTTCATTCTATTTTTCCTCTTGGGAAAGAATCCTAAGGATCCTTGGGCACCCATTTTTCTATGATATTTGGGAGGTTTAACTAAAAATTACTCCACCAATATTGCTTCAAAGTCTGATCTTGAGAAAGAAGGAAGAATTTTCAGGTGTGGATATATTAAGGGCATTTGACTCATATCTTCTTCCAGAATAATAGCAGTGTGAGCAGTGATGGGAATACCACATTATGCCCACGTAAAACCTCTAGTTTGCAAACTGTGAAATGTGTGTTTGCTTGTGGCTACAATTCAAAGTGTTGGTCCTTACCTACAAAGCCTTATATGACATAGTGTCTAGTTTCTTGAAGGACCTCACAAGATATTCTGTAGTATCTGCCCAGCTGATCTGATCTGGCAGAGTTTAATCTAACCCTCTACAGAGAGTTTAAAAAAAAAAAAGATGGCACTGCCAAGATTCTTATTATTTATTAATTGGCTAAATTTATAATTCGTCTTCCAAGAATTTAAGGTAGGTTATTTTGCTGTAATGTTAATCCTATAAGAGTTGAGAAAGAAACCTGAAGTCACTCAGTGAGTTTACAGGATTACGTTTCAACTTCAACCTTGTTTTTCAAAACTAATCCAGTCCAACTCCTCAACCATTTTGATTGTTTAATATGCATTATATATTATTGAATTTTCAGGTTATTGTGCAACATTATTATGTACAGTCAGTTCTGAATATATACATATATACCGTGTTTCTCCAACAATACGGCCTCCACCAATAGGAAGCCCCACCATGTTTTATAGGCATTTAATTTATAAAATCAAATTAAGCCCCTCCCCCCAAATTAAGGCCCATATTAAACATGCAAAATAAAGGGGGAATGGCAGGGGGGGCTTGCATTTAGGAAGTACACTTGCATGCTTGGATATGGTGCTGCCTGTGTTGGTGGGGCACTTCATACCAGGAGACCTTCCGCCACCGTTGCTTTTCATTCTCCCTTGCTGCCACGGCGTTAGAGGAACGCCGTGGCATTTGGTGCAGCCACGTGCAGCCAGTCAGGGCTCCTCCCTGCAACTGGAGCCCTCAGGAGACACTTGGCTTCAGGTGGTGGCTCCGTACCATGTTTCCGAGGAAGGCGCTCGCCCGAGAGGATCTTCCTCTCTCTCTCTTCCCTGCAAGGTCTGTGCTGCGGCTGAGGAGGAGGAGGCTGCGAGCCAGTTCCTTCTGCTTGCTGAGAGTGAGGAAGCCAATGGCTTTGCACAGGAAGCGAAGCGCTGCTTGTCCGGGCGAGATTTGGGAACCAGGGGAAGGAGGAGGCATGCAACGCACCCGCGGCTTCACTTTCCACTCTGCCCAGCCCACATGGCTCTGGTGCGGTCCTGGCGGGATGAGTGAGGATCTGCGGGAAGGCACTGGCTGCCTTGGTGATAGCTCTGCTGCCAGGAAGGAGGATAGGAGGGCCCTCAGGGCTCCAGTTGCAGGGAGGAGCCCTGACTGACTGCACGTGGCCAAACGCCATGGTGTTCTTTAACGCTGCGGCAGCAAGGGAGAAGGAAAAAGTCCTCCTGAACCCCAAAATGTCGCCACCCACCCATCCGAGGATACAAGGGGGGAATTAAGTCACCCCCAAAGACGGCCCAGCCATTTTTTCGGGGGTCAAAAAAAAATAAGGCCCGGCCTATAATGTATATATAATGTGTATATTATATATATTATATATATATATTATATATATATATATATATATAATATATATATATATATAATATATATATATATTATATATATTTGTTTTTTTTTAAGCTCTCGCGGGTACTTACATTTGTGCTGTTTAGCTTCCTTCGGGTATATCCACGTCATTGTAGTTCTGTTAAAGTTGTAGCTCATTGTAGTTCTGTAAAGTGTAGCAACGTTTCAGCAGAATCTCATCTGCCATCATCAGGCTTCTGTATTTAACAGAACTACAATGAGCTACAACTTTAACAGAACCACAATGACGTGGGATAATACCCGAAGGAAGCTAAACAGCACATATATATATATTATGTGAATATATATATATATATTATATATATATATGTTTTTTAAGCTCTCGCGGGTACTTACATTTGTGCTGTTTAGCTTCCTTCGGGTATTACCCACGTCTTGTAGTTCTGTTAAAGTTGTAGCTCATTGTAGTTCTGTAAAAGTTGTAGCAACTTTCAGGCAGAATCTCATCTGCCATCATCAGGCTTCTGTATGGAAGTGTGTCTCACAGTTCCTCTGTTTCAAATTTTTTTTTTTTTTCAAAAATTTGAAACAGAGGAACTGTGAGACACACTTCCATACAGAACCTGATGATTTGGCCCATGGAAAAGAAAACCTAAACAATTTCCTAACACACCTAAACAACACACACCCCAAAATCAGTTCCACCATGGAAAACGGAAATAAAAAACAACTACCATTCCTAGATTACTAATCTCAAAAGAGAACATGGCACACTGGGACACACCATTCCAAAAGAAAACACACACCAACCGCTACTCAAGCCCAATCCCACCACCACCCAGCACAGATAAATTCCGTGGCGAAGACACTAATTACCAGAACCAAACGCCTGGCAGATAAGACACATATAAAGACTGAACTATGCACCCTGACTGAAGTATTGATAGCCAATGGCTTCCACAAAAACAAATCACCAGCTTGATCCACAAAAACACACCAAGACATAACAGAGACCTAGAAGACCAACAAGACCTATGGAACAGCTGTCTGCCCTACATAAGAGGTACTACAGATAAAATCAAGTAAGATACTACACAGGCATCCACATCAAGAACTGCTTCAAAACAGACAAAAAAATAGCAGCCATCGCTGAGGAACCCCAAAGACAAATTGACCTGGAAAAACCAAGGCATATACGAAATTCCCTGTACATCATGCCCAGCCACATACATTGGAAGACAATAGAAAAGATAAGTACCCGCTAGATGAACAAAAATGCAGTAAAAAAGCTGGAAACACCTCCTCACTAGTCCAACACATGAAAACCACAGGTCCACAACATCAACTTCAAATGACACCAAAACCCTAGCCACTATAGAAAACCCCAGCCCACAGAATTCATCAGAGAAGCCATAGAGATTGAAAAAAGACGACTGACAGCATGAATAGAAGAGATGATTCCAGCAGACTGTCAATCATTTGGAAGCCTGCACTCTCAAATAGAAAGATCTCCACACCACAAAACAGACAAACACCTGAGCACAGACAGACTCCCTCTGATGCTCCAACTCAAACACCCCCCGCACCAGGCACCCAGGGAAAACCAGCTTGCTGATGAAGAGCAGCCGTCCTTTTCACAGAAGCAAGCTGCATTGAAAGCCTCCACACAAGAACAGAGTGCTGCCAGCCAATCAAGCCACAAAACAGACAGAAGAAACCAGAAACACCAATCAATCAAACTCCAAGTCCAATGAACACAAGACCCAGGTTAATAGCCAATCAGAATAGACCAGCCTCAAATTTGAAACAGAGTAACTGTGAGACAACACTTCCATACAGAAGCCTGATGATGGCAGATGAGATTCTGCTGAAACGTTGCTACAACTTTAACAGAACTACAATGAGCTACAACTTTAACAGAACTACAATGACGTGGGATAATACCCGAAGGAAGCTAAACAGCACATATATATATATATGTAGGCAACGTTTCAGCAGAATCTCATCTGCATCCATACAGAAGATTCTGCTGAAACGTTGCTGACATACTTTAACAGAACTACAATGACGTGGGATAATACCCAAAGGAAGCTAAACAGCACACCATGTAAGTACCCCGCGAAAGCTTGAAAAAACATTATAATATTATATATCATACATGAAAGCAGTTCAGCTTCCTTCGGGTATTATCCCACGTCATTGTAGTGGCTTTTAAAGTTGTGGCAACGTTTCAGCAGAATCTCATCTGCCATCATCAGGCTTCTGTATAGAGTTTGTATGTGGGTCAGGGTCTCTAGCTCTATTATTGTGGCAGAATGTTTTGTTCCTACATCCTGATTGGTTGGGAGTCTTGGGTGTGTGTTTATTGGACTTGGAGTTTGTTTGATTGGTGTTTCTGGTTTTCTTCTGTCTGTTTTGTGGCTTTGAATTGCTGGCAAACTCTGCTCCTGCATTGGAGGCTTTCAGTGCAGCTTGGCTTCGTGTGAAAGGACGGCTATTATCTATTAGGAAGCCAGGTTTTCATCTGGGTGCCTGGTGGGGGGGTGTTTGAGCTGGAGGTATCAGAGGGAGATGAGATTCTGCTGAACGTTGCTACAACTTTAAAAGCAGTACAATGTTCTGTTAAAGTTGTAGCTCATTGTAGTCTGTTAAAGTTGTAGCAACATTTCAGCAGAATCTCATCTGCCATCATCAGGCTCTGCATGGAAGTGTGTCTCACAGTTCCTCTGTTTCCAAATTTGAGGCTGTCTATTCTGATTGGCTATTAACCTGGTCTGTGTTCATTGGACTGGAGTTTTGATTGATTGGTTTTCTGGTTTCTTCTGTCTGTTTTGTGGCTTTGATTGGCTGGCAGCACTCTGTTCTTGTGTTGGAGGCTTTCAATGCTGCTTGGCTTCGGTGTGAAAGGACGGCTGCTCTTCATCAGCAAGCTGGGTTTCACCTGGGTGCCTGGTGGGGGGGTGTTTGAGTTGGAGGCATCAGAGGGGAGTCTGTCTGTGTTCAGGGTGTGGGGGTGTTTGAGTTGGAGGCATCAGAGGGAGTCTGTCTGTGCTAGGTGTTTGTCTGTTTTGTGGTGTGAGATCTTGCTATTTGAGAGTGCAGGCTTCCAAATGATTGACAGTCTGCTGGAATCATCTCTTTCATTCATGCTGTGCAGGTCTTTTTTCAATCTCTATGGCTTCTCGATGATTCTGTGGCTGGGGTTTTTCTATAGTGGCTAGGGTTTTGGTGCCATTGAAGTTGATGTTGTGACCTGTGGTTTTCCATGTGTTGGCTGTTGAGGAGGTGTGTTCCAGCTTTTTTACCTGCATTTTTGTGTTCATCTAGGCGGGTACTTATTCTTCTATTGGTCTGTCCAATGTATGTGGCGGGCATGATGTACAGGGAATTTCGTATATGCTTGGTTTTCCAGGTCAATTTTGGTCTTGGGGTTCTCAGGATGGCTGCTATTTTTTTGTCTGTTTTGAAGGCAGTCTTGATGTGATGCCTGTGTGTAATCTACTGATTTTATCTGTAGTACCTCTTATGTAGGGCAAGACAGCTGTTCCATAGGTCTGTTGGTCTTCTAGTCTCTGTTATGTTTTGGTGTGTTTTTGTGGATACACTGGTGATTTTGTTTTTGTGGAAGCCATTGGCTGTCAATACCTTCAGTCAGGGTGCATAGTTCAGTCTTTATATGTGTCTTTATCTGCCAGGCGTGTTTGGTTCTGGTAATTAGTGTCTTCGCCACAGAATTTATCTGTCGCTGGGTGGTGGTGGGATTGGGCGTTGAGGTAGCGGTTGGTGTGTGTTTTTCTTTTTGGTATATGGTGGTGTGTCCCAGTGTGCCATAATGTTCTTTTTGTAGATTAGTACTATCTAGGAATGGTAGTTGTTTGTTTATTTTCCGTTTCCATGGTGAACTTGATTTTGGGGTGGGTGTTGTTTAGGTGTGTTAGGAAATTGTTTAGGTTTTTTTTCCATGGGCCAAATCACAAAATGTGTCATCGATGTATCTTAGCCATAGTTTGGGTTTGTGGGTGGCATTAGGCCAGGGCTCTGGATTTCGAATTCTTCCATGAACATGTTTGCAATGACGGGTGACCAGTGGTGATCCATAGGGGCTCCTTCAATTTGCTTGTATCTTTGTCCTTTGTATATGAAATATGTGTTGGTTAGGCGTGGTTCTGTTATGTTCCATGAGGTCTTTAGCTGGTTGGTATTTATTTTTGATGGATTCCAATAGAGTTTCTTTTATTCGGACTTGGAGTGAATAGTGAAACACGTCGAGAACTTTAACAAGGCACGATCTTCTTGTTCTAGCGTGTAGCTCTTGGAAGTTTTCTCTAAGAAGTATGGTTTCTTTGTAGCATATGAACGCTGCGGTTTCACATGGGGCTGTAGTTGTGTTTGCTAAGTAATTTAGCTAGGTTTGTGTAATGTGCTCCTATGGAGCTGCACTATGGGTCTGAGGAGGTATGCTTTCTTTGTGTATTTTTTGGGAGCCCGTATGAATTTGGGGCATCTTAGAAGATTCTTTCTCTGTTGGGATGACGTCTGTTGCGATTGTCTTTGCTTATGTGGCTGGGTTATAATTTTCTTCCTTGTTAATTTTCCAGCATACTGTGGTTGGTCGTGTTTAATCAGGTTTGTATGTTGGATCTTGGAGTAGTCTGTCAATTTTGTTTCATAGTCCTTTTCTCGTCCATTACTACTGGTGGCATTTCCTTTGTTGGCTGGGAGTATATTATTAGGTGTGATCATTTTTCAGGTTTGTAATCGCTGGAATTCAATCTTTTTTGCAAATTATTTTTTGGTTGGTTTGTTGTGCCATAAGATGTGATAACCTGGTGTCTTCTTCTGTCCAGCTTCATCCAGTATTAATTTTGTTAGGCTGGATATCTTACTGCACATATGATGGATTCTGTTGGATTTTTTTTGGGTGCTATGGGCATAATTAAATCCCTTTGGATAGACATCTGTTCTGTTTTGTTGAAGTTCTCTGTTGGAATTCGTTCTAGTAACTAAATTGTTTCAAGGTGGTTGTGTGGGTATTGGAATTTTCTTGGTCATTTCTATTTTTTAGTTTTCCTTTGTGAGTTTTATCATTTTTGTAAGCTGCTTCCAGTTTCAGCCTCTCCAAGTTGTAAGTGTGTTTAATGCCTATCCCAAAGATAGAGAGTGATTTGCTGCCCTCTGCCAGGTGGTGTAGAACATCTTTGTTTACTGAATCTAATTCCGAATCTTTTACTGTGAACTCATATCTCTGATATAGAGCCAATTCTGTTCTTTTCAGGATACGTTGGTAGCTGCTGTGTGCTTGTGAACTGTTAATTTGGAGCAGGGTTGGTCGTTCACTGTTGTCTCTGCAGCTGCATTAGAATTTTAGGTCACATAGTATTTCCTGCTCTTTTACCTTCCAGCCTTCTCATAGCTCTTGATCTGCTGTTTATTTCCTCCCCGTAAGGTCAGACATTTGTTTTTTTAGCTCTCGCGGCTTTAGCCCAGGGCTCTGGATTGAATTCTTCCATGAACCGGTTGAATCGACGGGTGACAGTGGTGATACCCATAGGGCCCTTCAAATTTGCTTTGTTTCTTGTCCTTTCTGCATATGACAATATGGTTGTGGTTACGCAGTGTTCTGTTAGTTCCATGAGGTCTTTAGCTGGTTGGTATTTTAGTTTGATGATTCCAAGAGGTTCTTTATCGGCGACTTGAGTGGAATACGTGAAACATGTCGACAATGCACCCAAAAACCAACTATGGCTAAGATACATCGATGACACATTTGTGATTTGGACCCATGGAAAAGAAAACCTAAACAATCTTCCTAACACACCCTAAACAACACACCCCCAGAAACAGTTTCACCATGGATAAACGGAAATAAACAAACAACTACCGTTGCTAGATGTACTAATCCTACAAAAGAACAGATGGCACACTGGACACCACATATACCAAAAGAAACCACACCAACCACTACCATCAACGCCCCATCCCACCACCACCCGAACACATGATAAATTCTGTGGCGAAGACACTAATTACCAGAAACCAAACGCTGGCAGATAAGACATATAAAGATGAACTATGCACCCTGACTGAAGTAATTGGACTGCCAATGGCTTCCACAACACAAATCAATACCAGCTCGTCCACAAAAACCACACCAAAACATAACAGAGACCTAGAAGACCAACAACCTATGAACAGCTGTCTATGCCCTACATAAGAGGTATACAGGATAAGAATCAGTAAGATACTACACCGGCATCAACATCAAACTGCCCTTCAAAACAGACAAAAAATAGCCAGCATCCTGAGAATCCCAAAGACAAAATTGACCTGGAAACCAAGGCATATACCGAAATTCCCTTACACTATGCCCGGCCACATACATTGGAACAGACCAATAGAAGAATAAGTACCCTGCCTAGACTGAACCACAAAATATGGCAGTAAAAAACGTGGGAACACACCCCTCAATCTAGTCCAACACATAAAACCACAGGTCACAACATCAACTTCAATGGCACCAAAACCCTAGCCACTATAGAACACACCCCCAGCCACAGAATCATCAGAGAAGCATACGAGATTGAAAAAGACTACAGCATGAATACCGAAGAGATGATTCCAGCAGATGCATCATTTGGAAGCCTGACTCTAAATAGAAAGATCTCCACACCACAAAACAGACACCACACTGAGCACAGGACAGAGCTCCTCTGAGCCCAACTCAAAGCACACCCCACACGAACACAGACAGACTCCCTCTGATGGCCTCCAACTCAAGACACCCCCCCACAGGCACGCAGGTGAAAACCCAGCTGCTGATGAAGGCAAGCCGTCCTTTCACACACGAAGCACAGCAGCATGAACGCCTCCAACACAAAATAGTAGTGTGCAGCCCAATCAAAGCACAAAACAGTGAAGAACGAAACACAGAAAACAATCAATTCAACTCCAAGTCCAATGAACACAGACCAGGCTTAATAGCCAATCAGAATACGACCAGCCGTCAATTTGAAACAGAGGAACTGTGAAGCACACTTCCATGCAGAAGCCTGATGATGGCAAGATGAGATTCTGCTGAAACGTTGCTACACACTTTACAGAACTACAAGAAGCTACAACTTTAACAGAACTACATGACGTGGGATAATACCGAAGTGAAGCAAACAGCTACAAATGTAAGTAACCCGCAGAGCTTAAAAATACATAAATTTATATACATAATATATAATATATAACTATATATATAATATATTAATATTTTTATACATATATATATATATATATATATATATATATATATATATATTTAGCAATATAAAGTCAATATAGTATAATAAGTATGAAATTCCTAAGTTCATAGGGAAGATAGTAGAAATCAACGAACAATATCAACACATACCCAAATTTGACTACTTTTTTTCCCAAAATTACATGGAAATCAGACAGAGCTTCGCAGAATAAAGATATCAAAGCAGCAATATACTGAATAATAGTCATTAAGTGAACAATTAAGGAAAGGAAATTTTCAATATACATTTCAAGGTCTCATATGTTATACTTATGCACGTATGTGAACGTATAGGCATTCACAATATGAACACATCATTATTTCAAATACATAGAATGCATTTCCTTTCTATTCTTTTTAAAACCTTGAAAACTTGCACAGACTTCTGGTCATTTCTAATAAAGGTATGGTGCAGCTGCGAACTTTGGACCTTATTTCCATGAAGTAGTGCCCCTATTTTGCTACTTAAATTTGTGGTAGTGTTAAATTCAGCTTGCCTGTGGTGATCAGAAGAAACAGTCCTTCATTAATTTTTATCTATGACACATTTGACTGTTCTTACTCGTTATAATCAGCTGTTTCTTGTAACCCCATATGTGGAGGGGTTATAAGTGGAGTGCAGTATAATGTCACTTTTTAGTTCAATATTGGATTTTGTGAAATCCATTATACAACAGCGGGCTGTCTTATTCATACACAATAGGAACTCTCTCAAGTTAAGGTCAAATGCTGCCAGTGCTGTTTCATGTTCAAAATCTTTACCCATGTGGGGAGTCCAATAGTAAATTGCAATGTTTCTGAAAAGATAGTTTTTCTGATATTTTGTGTTCTGCATATCCGTGGGCATATGAAACTTGCACATTGGCACCACCTTCCCAGACGTGCATGGGGTCATCCTGTCAGTGTCAGAAAAGAACTAAGTGAGTCAACATATTTTCCTCATGTCTTGAGGCAATACCTACCTACACAGCTGAGGTAGAACAGTGGCAGGAAAAGTAAGATCCTTAGAAGTTTGTTTTCAATATTGCTGCATTGAATTCTCCATGTATTCTTTAAAAAGTGGGCTATTGAAAACTCTCAGTCCATGTTCTATTGTACTATATGTAAACTTCATCTTCTGTAAAGCAGGGGTCCCCAACCCCCAGGTTGCAGCCCTTTGCCAGGCCTTTAGCCCTTCAGAATCGAGACGTGGAAGTGGTGAGTGAGCATGAGCACACATCCCCACTTGTGCAAGTAGCGGGCAAGGAAGGGTGTGGAAGCTTCATTTGCATGAACAGCAAGCAAGCATAGGCATGCAGAGTCCATTTGCACGAGTTGGTGGATGCGCATACCTGCCATGGTGCATATCTGTGTGCTTACCTGTCATTCACACAGAACCATCCCCTCTCCTGCTCCCAGCTGGTCCACGAAGCCAGAGAGGTTGGGGAACACTGCTGTAGAGGATGTATCACTGTTATTAAGCTCCTTCATTGATTGCCATACATTGACTACACAATGTACAGGTAATCTTCGACATATGGTCACAGTTGAGCCCAACATTTCTTTTGCTAGTTGTTAAGTGAGTTTTATCCCATTTTACAATCTTACTTGCCATAGTTGTTTCGTGAATCACTGCAGTTGCTAAGTTAGTAACATAATTGTTAAGTGAATCCGACTTCCTCATTGCCTTTCCATGTCAGAAGTTGGCAAAAGGTAATCACATGACCCCAGGACACTGCAACTGTCTTAAATACATGCCGGTTACCAAGTATCTGAATTTTGATCACATGATCATGGAGCTGATGCAACAGTTGTGTGGAAAATGATGAAAAGTCACTTTTTTGAGTGTCGTTGTAACTAAAGCCCATGTCACAGTGAACCAACAGATGCAAAGAGGATGTAAAACGGATAAAAAAACCTTGCCATCCATTGAAAAACACGATGTACTCACTGCCTCCGTTTTGCTTCCTCTCTATCCGTCCAGCATCCGTTTATTGACATTTCATCTGCTCCAAATAGGTTTGGGCTGCCTAAAACTTTTGCATGGAAATGTATCCATGTCGTCCGTTCTGCATCCGCTACGCTACCCTACGCATCGTTACACATCCACTATATCCGCTAGGCATCCGCTGCACATCCGCAAACTCGCATCCGCTCGGACGCAGGAGGAAGCGAACGGACGCAGAACGGATGCAGAACGGATGCAGAATGGATGCCTAGCAGATGCAGCATGGAAACAAAGCGTTTAAAACGGAAAAAACATTCGCAGAGGGGACCTATCTCAGATATTAAGGATTTCTGCAGGATGCCTAAGAGGATGCCTAGAGGATCCTAGTGGATGCAAAGGGACACTATATTGCCTATAAAAGGGGGAGCAACTCGCCTGCATCCTACTTTCAGAACAGCAGCCCACCTGTGCAGACCTCTTGCAGCCTTCATCTGACTCTTCCTTTCCACAGCATCCAGTCATGTCCACCGTGGATCGTAACAAAGTCCTTTTGGCAGCCACCATCGTTCTGCAACAGTGCGAAGCATCTGCAGGCTCTGTGAACTCTACTGCGAAAAGAAAAGGAGCACCCAAAAAGAGTCTGGATCCGAAGATGGTTCGCCAGAAGAGCAGGAGACGACTGTACAAGCTGATGTGGAGCTCCAGCCATGTTTGACGAAGTTGTGCAGCGCCTGACACCAGGGTTGACCAAGGCAAACACCAGCTTCCGGCCACCTGGAACCTGGGCTCAAGGTGCATTCACTCTGCACCACCTGGCCTCAAGGACCTCTACAGGAGCATGCAGTACGGCTGGAGGGTGTCATCCAACACCATCAGCATTGCGGTCAGAGAAGTGGTGCAGGCCATCATCGAAGAATTACAAGGAGGAGCTCCTCCAGTACCCCTCCACTGAAGAAGGCTGAAGAAAGTTGCAGAGCAGTGGTATAGAAGTGGAACTTCCCACACACCGTTGGAGCATAGATGCAAAGCACGTGGCCTGCAAATCTCCAACCAACTCAGCTCCACTTATTTCAACTCCAAGGGCTTCTTCAGCATCATCTCTCTTGCCATGGTCGATGCTGCTGACTAAAGTTCATGTACATCGATGCTTCAGCAACGGCTCATCTTCAGATGCCCAGGTATACAACGCCAGTCACCTCAAGGAAGAGCTGGAAGGCAACTCATCGTGGGCTTCCAGATCCAGAACCCATGCCCTAACGACACGCAAGATGTGCCCTACTTCATTGTGGGGGATGACGCCTTCTCCTCACAACCTACCTCATGAAGCCCTACACTTCCGACTCCTCACCCATGAAGAGAGGATCTTCAACTACAGGCTGTCCAGGGCAAGGCAGGTGGTGGAGAACGCCTTTGGCATCCTGGCCAACAGGTTCCAGGTACTTCTCACCACCATGCAGCATTGCCCAGAGACCGTGAGGAGGATCATGGAAGCTTGCTGCATCCTGCACAATCTCATGCGACAGCGCTACCCCAGTGTTACAGGACAGGCTTGTGGACCGTATCCAAGGCAATGGGGACATGGAGCCTGGTGAATGGAGGCAAGCAACAAAACCTGATAGACACTGTGGATGTGCAAGGCCCCAACAGAGTTTCACGTGAAGGGAAGAAGCAGCGCAACCTCCTGAACACTGGTGCAACTCCCCACTGAGCAGTTGAGTGGCAAGACAGGATGGTAGATGCCTAATGGATGCTTCCTTCAGCCTGTCTCATCAGACTGAGATTGGGCCATGTATGTTTGGTTGGCCTACAATGAACAGGGCGTTTAATAAAGATTTGTGTTTATGTTGACATGTGTGGATAATTATTACATTTATTGATAATAAAGGCCCATAGGTGTGGCACCTGGGAGGTGGACCATACAGTCCCACTATCCTTGCACTGGAGGTTTATGTATCCCACTGCTATCCTAACCCATCCAACAGCTATCACCATCCCACAGGTATCCTAACCCATCCCAAAGCTATCCTTACCCATTCCACAAGCATGCAAAGGCTTAAACCATTTCTAAAAGTTTCCAGCAAGACTTTATTAAAAAAAAGAAATGAAGCAAGTGTGTGAATCATAAATAGCCTTTATTAACACAAGCTATGAGACAAAAATGAGTCTCTGGTACTCCTGTTGGTCGCTCAGTCCAGGGGTGAAGGGTGCAGGTGCTGTGGAGGGTGCTGGTGCTGGAGTGCTTGTCATCAGCTCCTCCAGAAGCAGAACAGCAGAAGCGCCAGCCCCAGAAGAGTGAGCCCGTGCTGCAGAAGCCCCAGGAGAACCAGAGTGAGGGCCAGGGGGCGGGATGATAGCCCTGTCCTCTTGCCAGGGCTGGCAGCAGATGGCTGAGGCTTGCTGTGCTTCCGCATGGTGTGAAGTTGCTGCTGGAAGGGATCTGCAGAACCAGGCTGGCAGGAAGCTGGCAGGGAGCAGGCACCAAGGCTGCAGGAAGGCTGCAAGGAGGCAGGCACAAGGCTGGCAGGAAGGCTGGCAGGGCAGGCAGGCACACGAACGAAGCTGCCAACCAACACACGGCTGGGGAAGGCTGGAAGGGCAAGCTGCAGGCAGGCAGCACCAAGCTGGCAGCAGCAGGCAACCAAGGCTGGCAGCAGCAGACAGGCAATGGCTGCAGGAAGGCTGTAAGGCGGCACAAGGCTGGCAGGCAGCTGCAGCAGACAGGCACCAAGCTGCAGGGAGGCAGGCACCAAGCTTGCAGGAAGGCTCGCAGCGCAGGGACCACGCTGGCAGGCAGACATGAACCAAGCTGGTAGAAGGCATGCAGCAAGGCTGGCAGGCAGGCTGGCAGCAAGGCTGGCAGCAAGGCTGGTAGCAAGGCTGGCAGCAAGCTGGCAGCAGACATGCAGGCAGGGCAGGCAAGGCAGGCAATCCGTCCGGCAGCAGGTCTTTCCTCTGAATGGCAACCTGCTTTCGAGCTGCTTCCGTTATTCCACGGGGCTGACGCAATGCATCCCAACCATATGCGCAATTAACGCGGAGCATCCGTTAGGCTTCCGCTGTGCATCCGCTAGGCTTCCACTCTGCATCCACTTCAGCCGCTGTGCATCCGTTCTGCATCCGCTTCATCCTTCCGCGTCCGCTTTGCTGAGGCTCCCCGGAAGCCCTGCGGTTGTCCATCCGCTCCCATCCGCTTCCGTCCACTGGGCTTCCGTTCCGCATCCGCTTGTGCACCGCCTGCGTCCTCACCGCGCGTCCGTTGTTCTCGCTCCGGTTATGCAAATTTTTGCCCCTTGTTGCAGAGCGGATAACAACGGATGAAACATTTTGCTCGTCCGCTGTGTCCTTTTTGCATCCGTTGGCCAGTGTGACATGGGCTTTAGACCAGTCACTGACAAATGGTTATAAATTGAGGACCACCTGTATACATATGCCCACAAAGGAAGTATCTGAAGAAATGGAATATATCTCCCTAAGATTTTTTTTTTAATATCTTAATGTATAAAATGTCTGCCTAAGTCTGAACAGAACCTGTCTCATTCTAATTTCAAATACTCCTTTTATCCAATTATTTAAACCATGAAAATTCTCTTTTGTATCAAACTCAATATGTCCGACTGTTGATGTTGCTTCAATTTCTGAATATAGTTAACTGCAGTGGTGGGATTCAAATTTTTTTACTTCCGGATCTGTGGACATGGCTTGGTGGGCGTGGCAGGGAAAGGATACTGTAAAATCCCCATTCTCTCCCCACCCCAATAACCTGCTTTCCAGCTCCGTTCTCCTGTGCAGGGCAACAAAAGAAGACCCAGCCGATCAGCTGGGATTTGGGAGACAGAGAATAGATAGGGGTGGGGCCAGTCAGAGGTGGTATTCTGAACTACTCAAAATTTCTGCTACCGGTTCTCCAGAACTTGTGAGAACCTGCTGAATACAACCTCTGGTTAACTACAAGTTGGGCTGCCAGACATCGTTTGATTTTTTTTTCTTCAGCTACCATTAAGATTATCCAATTATATTCACTTACTTGAAGAATATAAAAAAAAACTTGATGGAAATTACTTCTAAGAAAATACATATGGAAGTGTATTGCATTGAATCTGTAGAGATCTCTGTAGAATTGTTCTTGCATGCAGGTTACTAGCAGTTCCAGCTTAATCCATATTTTCCAAATCTGATAATGCTGAATCTTATATATATTCTGTGATATAATTGCAAAGCAAGTACCAAAACTGAATCTTTACATAAAACAATTATTTTAATTTAGGGATTGTATATGTTCTAGTTTATATTCTACTACATATTCTAACATTAATACTGCTCATTCTTATTTAGGGAATACAAGTAGCCTGCAGTTTAGGACCAGTTACAACCAACTTCATAAAGGGGATTTATGACCAGAATTCAAAGTTCCAATGATCAGGCCCACTCCATGGTCAGGTGACCGAAGTTCAGGTGGTGAGCAGCAGAGCTATATTTACTGCAGTATGCAGCATCCCACTGTCAAGGGATCACATTTTTTGATCGTTTGTTGAAAACCAGCACTTCCCGTTTTCAGCAAACCCACGCCCATAGAAAATCATGAGTGTCAGGTTTCCAAGTGATGAAATCCATTTAAAAAGAAAAGAGCAAAGTCCATCTTCCAAAACAATTTCTTTTATGTAGGAGAGCATCAAATTGGCAAAGTCTGTGGTAATTCCAGATCTAACCCAATCTGGAATTTCCCCCACAATATTAGAAGTTAGAAACAAACCCCAAATTGCTTTTATAAATTTCCTCCAGAATTTTTGCAGTAAACTGAATTCCTCTGTCTGAAATGATTCTGCGAAGCACTCCATGCAATCTATATATATGCTTCAGAAACATTCTGGATAATTTCTGGGCTGATGGTAGTCCTGGGCATGCAACAAAATGAGTTTGTTTGGAAAATAAATCCACTACAGTCCAAATGACTATGTGCCCCCCACTCTCAGGTAAATCTACTATAAAATCCACCCCATCTCCTCTCAGGGCTGGGATGGTTGGGCTACAGATTGATATAATCCTGGAGGTTTTTGTGGTCTGGTTTTCCTTGTGGCACAAGTGGCATTACTCTGAACTGAAAACTACCTAAGGGGATGTTGAAAGTGGTCTTCCATTCATCTCCTTCTCTGATGCGGATTCTGTAATACACTTCACAGAGAAAATTTGGTAAACACTTTCCCTTTTGCTAAGTGTCCTAACATGTCTTTCATGAGTGGTAGGGGGTATGTGTTGTGAATACTCACATAATTCAAAGATTTAAAGTCCACACATAAGTTTACCCCCCCACACACACACGCACACCTTTTTTTTCTTTAAATAGTACAGGGACAGCCACTTTGGATTTTGCAGGTTGGATAAAACTACTGGCTAGGTTTGTGTCTAAATAGTTCCGTAGCTCTTTCATTTCCTTTGGTGCCATGGAGTACATTTTTGGTTTTGATAATTTTGCCCCCTCTATTGCAGTCGTCGCCAACCAGTGGGCCAGGGACCACTGGTGGTCCGTGAGAAAATTTTGATGGTCTGCAGAGAAATGTGCCCCCCAAAGCAATTAATCCAGGTTGCGCGGGAACACAAGGCTGTGCCGCCCCACCCTTCGGACAAACACAAACCTTACCTTCAGTAGAGCCACATGAGCTGGAAGGCAAGACCAATGGCAGGAGAGGAAATCCACCCAGGGTAGCTTGCTGATATTGGTGGGAAAGTCGGTCCCATATTCCAGAGTTGCAGTAGTCATAGGACTGGCCCTTTGGTCATCCCAGAGCAACTGCTCCTCCAATCCATGGCAGGTTGGTGCATCTCGATGGAGGAGCAGCTGCTCCAGGATGACCACCAATGTCAGCAAGCCACCATCAGTCAACATTCATATTAGTAGTCCGCAGGATTTAAAATTATGAGCTTGGCGGTCCCTGAGGTCCAAAAGGTTGGCGACCCCTGCTCTATTGCACAGTCAGTGTTGTGATGGGGGGGTAGCATGTTGCGTTCCTCCTCACTGAAGCCTTGAACCAGATCACGGTACTGGATTGGGATTTTGGGAATTCCTGGTGGTTGATCAGTCAATGATACTGTTTTTTCCTCCTGGCTTCCCTGTAGTTCTGGGCTGACAATTTGGCTGTTATCTTGTTCAGGAGGTGGCTCAGAACCCTGAATAACAACCCCTCTCTGGGATTATGTTTTTTATGAGATCTGGAATAACTAAAAAGGCGACACATATGTCAATTTCGGGCTTGACAATCAGTTGCTTAACAACCATAGCATTCACTTAACCACTGTGGTATTTGCTTTACAACCATCACATTTTCTATGAAAAAATGTTATAAAATTGATTGTCATAACACAGGACCATAGTACCACGTATTGTGGAATCTCAATAAATCTCAAAGATAAATGAATGGGCCTTGTTGTTTTCTATACTTGGACTCAATTCATAAAAGTTGTTGAAGGTTAAAACCTATATCTGAAACTTGATATAGAAGACTTAAAGCCATGGAAATAATTTTTAAATATTTTGAAGATCCTCAAAAAACAGTCCTGCTTAAACATCAGAGTGGCCTCCCATAGAAGGTTTTTCTTGTAATATAACTTTCAGGTTATGAAAGTCTGTGATGGTTTTTATCAGATTAAAAAGAAGATTGGAAGCACAGCTAGGAATGTATAAAACCTATCTTGTCATTGTCCCAGGGTTTTGCATTTCCATTTTTATGGACATGAAAATCCATACTCTATGGAATGTCAGGCAAATCTTTACTTTTAAGTATTGTAGTCTTAAATTAAATGTGCATCAGAATTCAGATGCTATCAACTTATTTCAATAGGATATGCATTCAGGCATACATCACAATTTTTACTCCCCATTTAGCTTGCAAAAGCGCGTGCATATTTAGTTACTACCAATATATTTTTAATGAAAAGTAAATATGATAGAATCAGAGAAATATGAATTCAAGGTAATTATCCACATGCAGAGAATCACAACATTCTTATTGGAAACCAATCTAGTCAGACTGCCACAGCATCCTAATTGAAAGAGAGATAAAGATCAACTTATAGCTGATCATGTATATTGAATGAATAAATATATTCAATCATTTTATCAAATTTAAGGCTAGGTCACATCGACCGACGGATGCAAAATGTATATAAAAAGGACACAGCGGACGAGCAAATTTTCCATCCGTTGTTATCCGCTCTCAAGTGCCACCAAATTTGCATAAACAGAGCGGCAACAACGAAGTAACGGAACGGGGGGAGGATGTAGCAAGGATGTTAAGTGGATGCTCAATGGAAGCCTAGAGGATGGAAGCGGATAGACGGATGACACATCGCAGGGTTTTGGGGGAGAACAGTGAAGCGACAGCGCAGCGGAAGGAGCAGATGCAGAGCGGATGCCTAGCGGATGACGCGGATGCATCACGGATGCCTAGCGGACACCTAGCGGATGCCTAGCAGATGCAAAGCGTTCACTGCGCATGCGGGGAGGATGCATTGCATCAGCCCTCGGATATAAAGGGAAGCAGCTCGCAAGCAGGTCACCATTCAGAGGAAAGACCTGCTGCCAGACACATCTTCAGACAAAACCATGGGGAAGAAGAGGAAGCCTGTGCCTACTCCTGCAGCCCTGGCAAGAAGGACAGGACCACAATCCCACCCCCTGATGCTGACTCTGCTTCTGCTGGGCTTCTGCTGCTGGTGCTGACTATCCTGGTGCTTGCGTGTTCTGCTGGTGCTGCTCCTGGTGCTGGTGCTTCTGCTGTGCTGCTCCTGGTGCTGGTGCTTCTGCTGGTGTCTGCACCTGGTGCGGTGCTTCTGCTGGTGCTGACTCTGCTGGTGCTGCTCCTGGTGCTGCTGTGTGCTGTCTGGCTGGTCTCTGGTGCTGCTGCTGCTGGTGGTGGTGCTGGTGTGGTATGGTGGACCAGCCCCTAGAACCTCAAAGCCCTGCTGATGAGGGCCAGAAGGCTGCAGAAGGAGGAAGAGGCATTCGCGAGAAAAGGGGAGAGAAGACAAGTACTCCATTGCAGAGGAAATGAGGGAGGAGGGCTCAAATGGCTGAGGGAGAATGAGTACCTCTGGCGGAAGGGACACCAGGATCTATCGAGACACTAAGGGAAGCAGCGGGCTTGGAGAGAGAAGGCGGGAGATCCTGGGCTACACTTTGGATTGTCCTCCTGGGGTAGTGGAGCACTGCCACACCTGGTATGGGAACGTGCCACCTGAAGAAGTCTGGCCAGGGCGCGGTAAAAGCTCACCGACCAGGAGACCTACGTGATGGCCAAATGCAGCTTCTTGGAGGGTGAGATCCGCCACCGAGGAGCAGCCCTCTGTCAACTCCTCTCTTCAGGCAGCCCACAGAGAGCCAGTCCTCTTCTGGCAAGAGTCAGCTCCTGTGTCCAGGCAGGTAATTTTGGAGCGCCCCATGACGAGACCCCTGACAGCTGCACCTCCCCTTGGCGGAGCACATGGAGGATCCCTGACTCAGATGGAGCGAAGGAGGCCGGCGGCCACAGAGACCAACCCGCCCCACCTCAGCTCCCTCACAGAAAGCAGGCAGAGAGGCAGCACCGGAGGGACAGAGTCACAACTGTCCTCTTGGAGATCAGGGACACCATCAAGGGAGCGTAGATTCCTCTCTCAGCGGTACACTTCAAGATTCCATCGCTCTAACAGAAAGCCTTTCCTCACTACGTGACAGACCCTCATGGAAATGCCGAATCCAGTACCAGGTGATCAAGGAGAGGATCAAGGTCTTCTGCACACCCTCCAGGCCCAGCTGAACTGCTCCCACCCAGTCCAGGTTGCTCCTCCACCCCAGGTGATGTCACAGCCCTTCCAAGGCTTTCAACAGCCCTCACAACAAGGCTACGGCTACCAGGAGTTCAGCAGCACAGGCAGCCCTTCCAGTCCAGGCACAGGTTCTCGCCTGCCACAGATACACGACACACAATGCCACGACGCCACAGATGCTACCGCGCACACGATGCACGACGCTCACCTCACTCAGCTGCAGACAGACAGCCCATTACTCCTCCTTCCTCCACCCCAACAGCCCAAGCCCGGCTCAGAAGCATCTGTCATCGGGTTGGGACTGACATCCCATGTCCTGGAGGAAGGGCCTCTCACCTCACGGACTGAAGCCAGCTCTCTGAGAGCTTCCTGCACACACATCTCCTGTTGTCCTCTCGGACCTTGGCACTCCAATGGCGCCTCAGACAGCACTCCAAGCCACTGCCACCTCCAGCACCTGGACCCTTCACCCCTGAGACATGGCCATACTCAGAGTGACTGAGAAGAGTTCCAGAGACTGGGTTGGTTTACTTGTTGACTTTATCTTTGCTTGGGACACTTTTTTGGTTCATTTGCTTTTTTTAATAAAAGTCTACAGTTTTTGTTATTATAAAGGTTATCTTTGCTTCAACACACTGTTCAGTTTCTTTCTCTAATAAAGTCTTGGTGGAAAGTTTTAGAAATGGTTTAAGCCTTTGCATGCTTGTGGGATGGATAAGGATAGCTGTGGGATGGGTAAGGAATAGCAGTGGGATGGATAGCTGTGGGATGGGTAAGGATAGCAGTGGGATGGCAGGATACCTGTGAGATGGGTAATAGCTGTGGATAGATAAGCCTTCCAGTGCAAGCATAGTGGGACTGTATGGTCCACCCTCCCAGGTGCCACCCCATGGCCTTTATTCCTCCACACAGCATCCCTGTTTGTCCTCTCGGGGCCAGCCAATGGCACTCAGACAGCACTCAGCACTGCACCTCCAGACCACTGGACCCTTCACCCTGAGACCATGTGCACACTCAGAGTGACTGAAAAGAGTGCAGAGACTGGGTTGCTCCTGTTGACTTTATCTTTGCTTGGGACACTTTACTTGAGTCATTTTGCTTTTACAGTTTGTTATTATAAAGTTTATCTTGCTTCACACACTTGGTTCAGTTCTTTTAGTAAATAAAGTTTTGGTGTGAAACTTTTAGAAATGTTTTAGCCTTTGCATGCTTGTGGGATGGGTGAGAATAGCAGTGGATGGGCAAGGATCCTGTGGGATGGGTAATAGCTGTGGGATGGGTAAGGATGCAGTGGATGGGCAGGGATACCTGTGGGATGGGTAATAGCTGTGGGATGGTTAAGGATAGCAGTGGTATGGGCAGGGATACCCGTGGGATGGATAATAGCTGTGGGATAGGGTAAGGATAGCTGTGGGATAGATAAACCTCCAGTGCAAGCATAGTGGGACTGTATGATCACCATCCAGGTGCCACACCTATGGAACCTTTATTATCATAACAATTTATTCATTGATCAACACATTTCAAAATAAACAAGCTTTTATTAAATGCCTATTCATTGTAGGACACTCAACATACTGCACAACTCACCAGTGTGATGAGACAGGCAGAAGGAAGCATCCATTAAGCATCTACCATCCTGTCTTGCACTCCATCTCTCCAGCTGGGGAGTTTGCACCAGTGTTTCAGGAGGTTGGCTGCTTTCTCCCTTCAGGTGAAGCTCTGTTTGGGCCTGGCACATTTACAGTGTCTATCAGGTTTACTCCTTGGCTCCATTCACCAGGCTCGCATGTCTCCATTCCCTTGTTGGCGGTCCCCAAGCTGTTCTGGCAACACTGGGTAGGGTGCGCATGAGATTGTGCAGGATGCAGCAAGCTCCACGATGTTCCTCACGGTCTATGGCGATGCTGCATGGTGGTGAGAATGTACTGAATGTTGGCAGGATGCCAAAGGCGTTCTCCACCACCCATCTTGCCCTGGACATGCCTGTAGTTAAGACCTCTCTTCACGGGTGAGGCATCTGGAAGTGTAGGGCTTCATATGAGGTAGGTTCTGAGGGAGAAGGCGTCATCCTCCATGATGAAAGTTAGGGCACATCTTGTGTGTCATTGGGGTAGGGGGTCTGGATTTGGAAGACAGATGAGGTTGCGTTCCAGCCCATCTTTGAGTTCACTGGCATTGTATACCTGGGCATCTGAAGCTGACCATTGCCTGAAGCATCGATATACATGAACTTGTAGTTAGCATCGACCATGGGAAAGAGGATGATGCTGAAGAAGCCCTTGCATTTGAAATAATTGGACCCTGAGTTGGTGGAGCTTTGTAGGCCACGTGCTTCCCATCTATGGCCCAACGGTGTGGGGAAAGTTCACTTTCTGATACAGCTGCTCTGCAACTTTCTTCCAGCTTCTTCAAGTGGAGAGGCACTGGAGAAGCTCTCCAGGTATTCGTTCGTGAGGCCTGCACGCACTTCTTGACCACAATGCTGATGGTGTTGTGTGGCACCTCCAGGCATACTGCATGTTCTGTACCTGTTCCCTGGAGGCCAGCTGCGCCAGAGTCTGTGCCACTTTCAGTCCAGGGTCCAGGCTGGGCCGGAAGTTGGTGTTTGCCTTGTCACCTGGGTCTCAGCCACTCCAAACTTTGTGAAACATGGCTGGTGGCAATCCTCATGAAGTGCTGGAATGCAGAGGTTTTCGTTCCTCAGCTCCACCATCAGCTTGTCATACAGTCGTACTTGGCTCTTCTCAACGATCCATCTTCGGACCAACACTTCTTGATGCTCCTTTTCCTTGCGTAGAACAGGTGAAAGAGCCTTGTAGAGGCTTCACACTGTTGTAGAATGATGGCGGCTTCCAAAGGAGTGTGCGCTGATCCATGGTGGAGATGAACTGGGGTGCTGTGGAAGAGCAAGAGCAAGATGAAGGCTGAAGAGGTCTGCACCAAGGGCTGCTGGACTGAGATCAGGTTATTTTCCTCCCTTTTTATGGGAATATAATGTTTTCCGCTAGGTGTCCTTCTGCATCCTCTAGAACATTCTCCAGAAATCCTAAATATCCAAGATACGTCCCTATATGAACGTTTAAATGCTTTATATGCGACTGCATCCTGCTTAATTGTTTCTATTGCCGTGCTACTAAGGCTGCGCGAACGTTCGCAGTCTATTTTCACTTCCTCCTCTTTCCATTTTTCCGTGGAGGGGATGCGATTTGCGCAGATGCGCAGGCAGATGCTGAGCGGATACAGCAGTCGTGTAAGGATGTAGAACATTTGTTCCTGTATGTATCAGCGGATGTAGAATGGACTCTGCGGAAAGTTTAATCCGTCAAAAAGGTTTTGTGCAGCTCAAAACTTTTTGAGCGGATGAAATCTCAGTAGACGGATGCTGGAGGGATAGAACGTATGAATCACGCACGCAGTGAGTACAGAACAGATGCATTGCGTTAACTCATGGATGGCAAGCATTTTTCTCCGTTTTACATCCTCTTTCCATCCGTTGGTGCAGTGTGACATCGGCTTAAACATTTATACATACAACATTATGTACACACTGTTTTTCCTCATCTATACATTTTAATGTAAACTTTTGCCAGATATTTGTATAAATCTACCCAATGTTAAGTCAATAAATATTTTGAGAAATGTAAATCTGTGACATTACAGAAGACAGAGAAGGCATTCAGTTTTCCAGGAATGTGTGCACCCAGCAAACAAATAAGGATGTGCAGGAGAGTTAGCAAGATAAATTGAATAGAATATCTCTTAACTATTTTCCCCTCATAATAGGAAGCATGTTCTCCCTTTAATTTGAGTTTCTGCTACCAGAAGAATGTCTTTTCATTCTTTTCAATTGATGTTCTCTACAACAGTGAAGGAAAATTGAATTAACATCACCCTGCAATCATGATCTGCCATGCTTGTAGCATGTTTGTGTGCCTACCCAAAAATAGTCTGGCATATTTGGCAACAACTGCAAGGATCCAGTGATGTTTGAAGAAAATATAAAATTTAATAATTCACAGCCACACTTCAACTCCTAAGGAAGGAGAAAGATTGATTAAAGCAAACAAGTATGGACATATGAAAGGAATCATAAGGGAAGTGAGTCTAAGGAACTTCCCAATAGAGAAGAATGGCAACCAAAACAAATGTAGATGAAATGCACCACTGCAACTCAGAAATTACTCTGAGGCCTTTACAAAAGAAAGAAGGGAAGAAAAAACACATTGTTGAATAAGAAGATTGATCCCTAAAGAACAGAGAAGGTGCACCTGTTCTGCAAAGAAGACAAAGAAAATTTACAGTAGTTGATGATTCATTATAAACAAGGGCATATGTCAACATGGCTCATGAACAGTATTAACTGCTAGGGCAAGGATTAGGGAATACCATGGAATAGATTCTCACCCACTTATCAAGCCTACTAACAATTAACCTTTCTGATACATATAGAAAAACATGATATTGTCAAGAGCACTTACATGATGAATTTTCAACACTTAGGAAGGACACTTTAGCACAGGGGTGTCAAACTCATGGCCCACAGGGAAAAAGCGTCTTGTGCTGGCCACACCCTCATCCGGTTTAGTGAAAGGGAAAAAAAGCCCCAATACAGTGATGCTGCCATGATGACGTGAGTTTGACACCCCCGCTTTAACAATTGAGTAGCCAGATTCTTCTAATGCATAGAAAAGGACTACAAAGACAAAGAACGTCACAAATGAATGATTAGCTTCATAAATAATGGGAGTGGCAAGAGTGATTTCTAGACCATGATCTGACTTTTCTAAATGATGGATTGCTGATAAAAAATTGACAGCACCTAACAAAAGCATTGTCTATAATTGTATATACACTAATGTTCACATTATTGGAAATCAAGAACTTGGGGCAGAATAATAAATGTAACATACAGGAAAGTAATTTCTGATTAAATGTTAAAAGAAAAATCAAAGCTGGGATGGTGGAAACAGTTATCAGTGTCAGCTTCCCTTCACTATATACTCATGTGGGGTCTTGATATCATGTGTTGGGAGAGCATTCATAGCAATAGTACTTGGGTTTATATATTGCTCCATAGTGCTTTACAGCATTCTCTGAGCAGTTTGCAGACTCAGCATATTGCCCCCAAGAATCTGGCTTCTTGTTTTACCAACTTTGGCAGAATGGAAGGCTGAGTCAAACTCGAATTTGTCAGGATCAAACTTCTGGCAGTGGGCAGAGTTAGCCTGGAATAAGCCAATAATACTGCCTTCTAACTACTATGCCACCATTGTCCATATGGCTAACTTGGACTCAATGGCCTAAAGGGCCTCCTCCAGTTGTATTATACCCATGATGGCGAACCTATGGCACATGTGCTGGAAGTGGCATGCAGAGCCATTTCCCCCTACACGTGACAGCTCGCCCGGAAAAGCCCCACTGTGCATGCGCATGCATCATTGCCACCTGACAACTAATTGTCAGGTATCTGGCATGCATGCACGGGGGGCAGGGGTGTGCAGAAACATGCAGTGCACGCTGGGGGATTGTGCATGCATGCTCAGATGGATGGTGTGTGGGGTGATCGCATGCACATGTGCAGATGCACGGTGTCTGGCAAGGGGAATGTGCATATATGTGCAGATGTGTGGCATACGGCAAGGGGGAATCACATGGTGCATGGCAAGGGGATCGTGCGCACAGGTGCAGAGATGTGCAGCACACTGCAGGGGTGATCATGCAGACTCTGGCAAGGAGATCACGTGCACATATGCAGATGCGTGGTGTCCAGCAAAGGGATCGTGTGTGCATGTGCATGGCATCTGGCAAGGGGAATGTGCATGCGTGCACAGATGCGCAGCGTGCTGCATGGGGTTCATGTGCGCATGTGCAGGGGGGATGGGCAGGCCTAGCACGTATTACCTTCTGAGTGCTGGCATGTGAGCATGTGCACACAAGCACATGTGCAATTATCGGCACAGGAGCCAAAAAAGGTTTGTCACCACTGTATTATGCTCTAACACATCACTTTCCATCTTTTCACCATTATTTCCAAGGTAGCAAAAATCCAGAATCATGCAGTTAGTGTGCATCCTACTATTCATAGGAATCCCCTCTCTCCTTGGGTTTAGTTTGTCGTATTTGTTTCAGTCCTGTATCTATAGGTTTCAACTGACTCAGGGATAGGATTCAACTGGTGTTACTACCGGTTTGGTCAGAGTGCATTTTGCATGCGCATATAAAACAATTGCAAAAAACATCAGTTGTGCCGCCCAGACAGCTGACAAGCACTGTGCGTGAGTATGCAGCATTTGAAAATCCTCTTCTTTCCTGCTTTTTCAATTTCAGCTGTGCCGAGCAAAGCAGCTGAGGTTGAAAAAGCAGAAAATAAAGGACAGCCAAGAGCCCGGGCAGGCGGGCGGGCCAAACAGATGACCAAAAGGTCTTTACATTGAACCGGTGAGGTGTATGCTTCTCTTCAGAGCTACTGGTTCTATAGAACTGGGCCAAACCAATAGCATCCCATCACTGAGCTGACTCCTTCACACACAATCACTAAATATAGGCAAGCATAAAGTTCAGAAACTATAACCCATTGTATACTAAAAAGGAAGTTTGTTGCTGAATATTTTCAATTAACCAATCAATTGGGTTATGCATCTCTTGATTAGCTCTCTCAAATGTAGTAATGACAAAAGATATGATAGAGAGAACTTGGGGCAGAGATGTTCACAGGTTCCTATCACCTCTCAATCTGAAATTAGTTTATATAAGTCTAGTATTTCTAGAACTTCCAAGATCAAAGTAAACTGGGACTGCAACTAAGAAATTAAAAAATGGTTGCTCCTGGGGAGGAAAGCTATGGAAAATCTAGACAGCATGCTAAAAAGCAGATCACCCTACCAACAAAAGTACATACAGTCAAGGCTAAGGTTTTCCCAGTTGCAATGTATGGTTGTGAAAGTTGGACCATAAGAAAGGCTGAGCACCAAAGAATTGAGGCCTTTGAACTATGGTGCTAGAGAAGACTCCTGCAAGTCCCTCGGACTACAAGGCAGTCAAATTGGTCAGTCCGAGGGGAGATCAATCCTTTAGGACTGCTCTTTGGAAAGCCAGATCCTGAAGATGAAACTCAAATACTTTGGCCACCTAATGAGAAGGAAGAACTTACTGGAGAAGAGCCTACTTCTGGGAAAGATTGAGGGCAATAGAAGAAGGGGACAACAGAGAATGAGGTGGCTGGATGGAATCACTGAAGCAGTAGGCGTGAGCTTAAATGGACTCTAGAAGATGGTAGAGGACAGGAACGCCTGGAGGAACGTTGTCCATGGGGTCAGAGTGGTTTGGACATGACTTCGCAACTAACAACAACAACAATTTCTAGAACTGCACTGAAAATTCAAGGCCAGAAAAATATTAAGACTGTTCTACATCTCTTTTCTGCCGGTTCTCAAGACTTTTGCAGCCCAGATTGAGCAGTCCTAATAAATCAATGCTGGGTATTTTTCACTAAATCCCATTGAATCCTTTGGACTATTCTCCAAGTTCTACACATCCCTTTATCCTTTCCGAGCTGGCCCATGTTTTCAATTTTCACATTCATATTATAGACCAGAATTACAATTTCCTTTAGAGAATCAGAAAGCATGCAAGATGAAAATTGGTGTCTCATATCCCTTTCTTTCTTTCTTTCTTTCTTTCTTTCTTTCTTTCTTTCTTTCTTTCTTTCTTTCTTTCTTTCTTTCTCTCTCTCTCTCTCTCTCTCTCTCTCTCTCTCTCTCTCTCTCTCTCTCTCTCTCTTTCTTTCTTTCTTCTGGATGACATTTAGAGTAGGCATATTATCGAAAATATTCTGCTAAAATGGGGATCCATTATGAGTTATATATTTTTCTTCATCTGCTCTAATTTTCACATAAGGAAATATGTTGGAGATGGAAGGCATTCAAAACTGCACCTGGGATTTTGATTGCCAACTAAAATACGGCATGAATCCAGCAAAGGACCATGGGCACATTTCCAAATCCTCTGATGTACACTTATTGCCAGATGAACAGCACACATGTTCATTTTTTTATTATTGTGGTTGTTGCTTTCTTACCACTTCTTTTCAAGTGGTGTTATTTGAACTGCACATTTTCTGTGGATGGTTGTTTTTAAGAAATATTTTAACTAAATTCAGTTTTATGTTATCTTCTTCCTTTCACATTCTATGCTTGTGTTATTTAAGACAACTAATGTCATGAGAATGTTCTTATTTAAAATGCTTTCTTAAATATTTTTAAAAATTTATTCTATTATATAAGTAAAGGATTATGTGAAGGAAGTATTGTATAGTTTTATGAAAGTACCGTTAGTAAATAACACACCCATTTTAGTTTTGGCAAGATAACTGAATTCCATACTGATATATTTTTCTTACCAATGTAAGTCAGAAAGATACAAGCATTACTTTTCCCAAACTGTGGTTCGGATACTGTGTTACAGTTCGAATAAAATCCAGACTACTTAATTATAAGCTTTTGAAATCTGATAAACTTTCACCGAATTGACTTCAGTGTCCTAAACAATTTGGGGAAGGGGCAGAGATGCAAAATATTGATTGGAAATGAAATGTGTGTTTTAAGCACTACTGTTTATCAGCAATAATGTCTTTCAGAAGCATTTCTGACCTCTGTACATCAATTTCAAGTGAATTATTGCATTTATGAGAAGTGAAAAACTCATCACTGCAAGCTACGAATTGGAAAATTTCTGCCAAAAAGAAGGGCATGCTATTTCCTGAATATTTTTTATAAATACATAACTAGATTAAATCCCCTCAGGAGATGAATCTAATCTTCCTCATGAGAAATCACACCAATGATACCTCTTGATAGAAATTGTGAAATTCTACTTCTTGGATGTCAACTGGAAAAAACTTTGAATTTATAAATTCAAGAGGCATTGAGAGTAATTGACATTTCTGTGATACTCATATTTTTGCTCCCCTGATTCCATCTTATTGCTTTTCTAGCAAATTGAGTATGCAAAGTAACACCAAGGCCAGTTTTAAAATACATACAGCTATTTAAAGGCCCTGTCCCACTGCACTTACAGATGAAAAGAGGATGTAAAACGTTAAAAAAAGCTTGCCATCCGTTGGAAAACGCTATGCATCCATTGTGTACTCATTGCATACGTGTTTCATACGCTCTATCCATTGAGCATCCGTCCACTGCGATTTCATCCGTGCAAGAAGTTTTGAGCTGCACAAAACTTTGTGATGGATGAAATTTCCACCATGTACGATGTAAATCCGCGACATATGAGCAACAAACGGATGGAGCCACCCCCGAAATTTTACTCATCCGCTGTGTCCTTTATGCATATGTTTTGCGTCCGTTGGCCAGTGAGACCTAGTCTTAACACATTGCTTAAACTGAATAGCAATGCTGTTTCTGAGGTATATCAGCTGAAATTAAAAATAATGCCCTGGCTCTAAAAATCAGTAAAAACATATAACAATACAGCAAACAGAGTTCTAATTTGCATGATAGACAGATAAAAGCAACATGTAGATGCCAAAGTCACTATTATTATGAAATATGTTTTGTTTCAGATCAGCTTCAGATTAATTATGAATGTTAATGTCTGTTAAACAAATATATGTGCAAATAATCAGCCGAGAAAATTTTCAGTTTTTCTACAGAACATTTTTAGAAGAATTTTTATTTCAACTCTTACTCTGATGTACTTACCTTCATACGTATGTTTACATTTATCTTTCCCAATTTGAATACATCTTTGACATAGATTTCAAATTATTGGTGATTCGTAGCATGAGCATTAACATATTTTAAATAAAATATAAATTGTCCAGGCTACAGACATTGTTTCCTTATGCTGAATAATTGTGGCTTCTCATTCTTCCTATAATAACTTGGGTGCTTATTTCCTTTAACACTTGCCTTTTGGGTCATAATTTCTCTCTGCGTGCTTAATATGGAAGGTAGCAGGATTCCTGTGAAAAGGTCATTAACTCAGTGAAGCTTTTTTATTTTCCTTGACTGAAAACTCCACAGTAATACTCAGATATAACTGCAGCAATAATTGATTACAGTAGGGTCTCAGGTTTCTAAGCAATTCTAAGGAAAAAGGTCAGCTGTAGGGTACAAATCTTTTATCAGTCAATCATGATATCTGAGAAACAGTGTATAGAAAGATAGGGTGTTTGCAGTATACTTTTTTTGAAAGGTCCAGATGATGGCCACAGCAATGTGATGTCAATTCATAAAACATTCCTATGCCTGTAATAGTAGTTGCCATAAAAAAGGGGGGAAAGTGAAAGTACATTCCAACTCTTATCTTTAAAAGATTGTAACTAAAATACCAGAGTTTTTTCCCGTGAATATATTTAATTGGAGAACGTGAATGATGACACCCAGCCTGTGAATGTGCTCAATTGAGCAGAAATCTGCGTTTATGAAGGACACACAGCATGGGACGAGGGAACGGGTCACTAGCGTGACTGTAATATTACAGTCAGCCAGTTGTACTACATAAGCGCAAGTACCAGAATTAGCGACCATTAATGAATCCTTTGAAATTTTTTTGAGTTTGGCTCAATAAATCTATATGACTTTAACGCCCTGTCACACTGTGGCCGACGGATTGACAAAACGTTTGTAAAAAGGACACAGCGGCATTGAGACAAATGTTCCAGTCCATTGTTATTCGCGCCTCTCAAGAAGGGGCCAAAAATTTGTCATAACGAGCGGACAACACGGAAAGGAAATGGAAACGGGGGCGAGGACATAGCGAGCGGATGGAAACGTGGCTGATGAACTCTGTGAAGCCTAGCGTACGGAAGCGGACGGCGAGCGGATGGCACATCTGCAAGGCTTCCGGGTAGGAGCGCAAGCAAAGCAACGCGGAACGGAAAGAGCGGATGCAGATGCGGACGCCTACAGATGCAAGCCGGATAATATGCGCCAGCCGGCAAGCCCTAGCGGATGCAAGGGATGCAGAGCAGAAGCCTAGCGGATGCCTAGCGGATGCCTAGCAATTCACTGCGCATGCAGCGGGAGGATGCATCTGCGTCAGCCCCCATGATTATAAAGGAAGCAGCTTCCCAAGCAGATTCACCATTATTAGAGGAACGAGACCCATACTCTCACCGACGACATAGCACTCCACCTGCCCTGCCAGCCTGGCCGACGTCACTCCACGCACTTTATGCTAACCCTAGTACATGCCAGCCAAGACACTGTCAGCACCCCAAACCACTGGGGCAAGAAGAGAAAGCCTCAGCCATCTTCGGTCTATAGCGACACGGGGCACTGGGCATGCACGTCCTCCTATACTCTAGGCGCCTTCACTCTGCTTTCTCATGCGCTCTCGACGTTATCATAGCACGCCCGAGCCTTCCCTTCTGGGCGTCTCTGCTTCTGCTGACTGGCTCTCTGCGCTGTGAGCTGTATGCTGCTTCTAGTCGTCTGGTGGTGCTTCTGCTGCGATGCTTACTCTGCTGTAAAGCTGCTTCTGCGACAGTGGTTCTTCTGCTTGTGTGCTTACTCTGCTGGTGCGCCTAAGCGCTTCTGGGATAAGCGTGGTGCTTCTGCTGGTGGACTTACCTCTGCTCGGCGCTTGTATGCTCATAGCTTGCTGTGCTTTCTTCGCTGCAGTGTGAGGTGCCGAGACTCTGCCTGGTGCGGTGGTGTGTGTGGGATAACTGAGGCTGGTTCCCTCGCTACCCTATGCTACTGCTATGTGACTGTCCGCATGCTCCTGGTCCTGTCTGGTCGCTTCCTGTTCCTGCTTGGTGCATGCTTGCTGCTCGGTGGTGGTAAGGTGTGGAGTGTGATGAACGCTCGCCGCTTACCAACCCTGGTCTGACGCCCTCCTGATGACTTGTCGATCGTCCTCCATATATTACTATCCAAAGGAGAAGAGCGAGCCAGCTTGCACCGGACGCGACGATACAGCAAGACGTGCCCATACAACTCATAGTAGAGCAGAACCATAGAAGGATGAATATCGTGGCGAGTGCGCACTGACTAGTCTGCCAGCTGACACCGCAGTAATACCCTCACTGGACAGAGGGCCTCACGGGTATCTGACACACTCAGTACCGTCTCTTACTTTAACACAAAAGAAGGAGGCAGGCTGCTTTGAAGAGAAAGGCAGGAGCCCCCTACGCGTTGTCAGGAGGGTGCGCCACTTCCGGGCTGGCGTGGAAGCACATGCCACACCCTGGTATGGGAAGCTGCATTCTTCAACAGGGAAATCTGGGCAGGCTCATCCTAGGCGCGTCAAGCTGGACGGGACAGTACGAAACCTACTGTTGATGGCCAAGTGCAGGCTTCCGTGCGGAGAGAGACTGTGAGATACACCTGCCACCAGGAGGACTAGCAGTCCGAGCCTCCAACAAAACCCATCTCTCTCAGTCAGCCTGCTATAGAGCCACGAATGCCATCATATACAGCAGCAGAGCAAGCTCCCGTGTGTCCGAGAGCAGGTCCGTGACTGTGGAGAAGTGTTCAACGTCACGAGACCACACCGGGACCAGCTGTACTAGCCCATGTGCAGGTTGGGATCGCGCGTGGAGACCCCCTGGATGCACGCTGGGATGAAGGTAGACAGTCACATGTTCCACCAAGGCTTCGCGAACCCGAGCAGTATCCACGCCCCGCTCCTACCTCCACGAAGAAGTGCAGAGAGCCAGACAGGAGGGGCGAGAACACTGTCCTCGGTAAGCAGCGCTGGATCAAGAGCAACTATAATATGACAAGGATCTCCTCTCTCAGCTGCGGGGTACACACCAACTCCTCATCCTCAGACCGCAAGCGCTCTCATCCCTATGCGAACCAGACCCTTCATGGACATGGCGGAACCCAGTTACCACGGTTGGTGAAGGACAGGATCACGAACTCTGTACACTCTTCTTCAGATACCCCCAGAGACCCATGATGACATAAAAGACTAGTGCTGCCCACCCAGTCACCAGGTCTGTCTCACCCAGGAAGTGATGTCCACCGGCACCACCCAGAACGATGCCACCGGCCCAGGCCAGTCCTGCAACCAAGCTGCAGAGACCAGGCAGCACCACTACACTTGCTCCTTCCTCCACCCCAACAGCCAAGCTGGCTCTAGTACATCTGTCATACGGTACTGGGGCTGACCGACTCCATGTCATGGAGGAAGGGTGCTCTCACATGCAACGGGCTTGAGCCAGCTGTTCTGAAGACTCTCCTCAACACAACTGTCCCCCTGGTTGCCCTCTTCGAGGCCAGGCAACCCAGTGGCGCTTCAGTACCAGCACTCCAGCAGCAGCTACCTCCACAGCACCTGGACCCTTCACCCTGAGGACTGGGCACACCTCCGAAGTGACCAAGAGCAGTGCCAGAGAAAGGGTTTACTTTATTTTTGCTTGGACACTGACTTGGGGTCAGTTTTCTTTTACAGCTGTTTAATTAATTAAAGATTATCTTTGCTCACACACTTGCTTCATTTATTTTATTAAATAAAGTCTTGGTGGAAACTTTTAGAAATGGTTTAAGCCTTTGGTAGTGCTTGTGGGATGGGATAAGATAGCAGTGGGGATGGGCAAAGATATCTTTGGGATGGTGTAATAGCTGTGTGGGATGGGCAGGGGATTACCTTTGGGTTAATGGGGTATAAGCTGTGGGTGAGGCAGGAAACCTGTGGGAATGGTAGATAGCTGTGGGATGGGCGGGATACCTTTGGATCAGTAATATGGTTGTCTGGGATAGATAAAACCTCCACGTTGCAAGCAAAGTGGGACTCGTAATGGTCCACCCTCCTCGGTGCCACACTCTATGGCCCTTTATTATCAATAACAACGTAAGCATCTGATCCACACATTTGAACATAAACGAACTCTTTATAAGATGCATGTGTAGGCCCCCCACATACCATGGCCCAATCTCATCAGTTGTGAATGTAGACAGGCTGAAGGAAGCTCCATTACATCATCTTATCATCCTCTGTCTTTGCCACTCCACTGCCTTCCAGCTGGGGAGTCTGTCCCAGTGTTTGCAGGAGGTTGCGCTGCTTCTGGCTCTTCACGTGACGCTCCTGTTCGGGCCTTGCACATCCTCAGTTGCTCCTATCAGGTTTTCGGCCCTTGCCTGCCATTCCCCAGGCTTCCCATGTCCCCACTGTTCTCTGGAGCTTGGGAGGTCCCACGAGAGCCTGTTCTGCAACACTGAGGTAGCGGAGTGGCGCATGAGATTGGCCAGGATGCAGCAAAGCTTCCACGATCCTCTCACGGTTCTGGGCGATGCTGCATATGGTGAGAAATACCTAAACCTGTTCCAGGATGCAAAGGCGTCTCTCCACCACCCGCCTTGCCCTGGTACTCAGGCCTGTTAGTTAGATCCTCTCTTCTATGGGTGAGGCCATATGGATGCTGTAGGGCTTCCATGAAGGTTAGGTGTCAGGGAGAAGCGCGTCACTTTCCCCACAGAGACATCTATGGATGGGAGGTGCAGCAGGAAGAATGCATCTGGGCAGGGCGAGGACGATGTAAAAAGCAACGGTTGCGGAGAAAGGAGGGCTTGGAAGGAAAGGAGGAGGAGCCTGAATCTGGAAGACCCATGTATCGAGGTTGGGCGTTCCGAGCCCCCCTCTGAGCGTCACTGGGCTGTTATACGCTGCTGGCATCTGAAGCTGACCCGTTACCTGAAGCATCGATGTACATGAACTGTAGTCAGCATCGGACCAACGGAAGAGGGATGATCTGGAAGAAGCCCTTGAATTGAAGAAATAAGTGACCCCATCTGGCTGCAGAGCTTTGCAGGCCAATGTGGCTGTCCCATCTATGGCCCATACGCGTGTGGGAAAGTTCCACTTCTGCAACCACTGTCGTCTGCAACTTTCTCCAGGCCTTCCTCAGTGAGGAGGGGTACTGGAGGAGCTTCTACAAGCTATTCTTTCGATGCTGCCTGCCAGCCACTTCTTGACCGACACGAGTGCATGCTGATTGGTGTTGTGTGGCCACCTCCAGGCTCAGTACTGCATGCTCCTGTGATACTGTGGTTCCCAAGGCAGGTTGGCGCAGAGTCAGCTGCGACCCTTGAGCCATGGGTCCAGGCTGGGCCGGAAGGTGGTGCTCTGCCTTGGTCAACCTGGTGTCAGCCGTCTCACAACTTTGCGTGAAACACTCTGGCTGGAGGCAATCTTCAAGAAGTTCCATGGAAGTGCACGAGGGTCTCGTTCCTCAGCTCTACCATTCAGCTTGTTTACCAGTCGTACTCTCTCGCTCTTCTCCCGATCCATCTTCGGACCAGACGCTTCTTGCTGCCTCCTTTCTTCCCATTAGATACACGTTAAAGAGCCTGTTAGATGGTTTCAACTGTTGCAGAACGATGGTGCGTACCAACAGGAGTGGTATTTATGACCAATGGTGGACATCAAATGGATGCTGTGGAAGAAGCAAGAGCGCAGAAATGCAAGGCTGGCAGAGCTCTATGTCTAAGAGGGTGCTGGTATGAAAGTGATGTTCAGGTGAGTTGCTTCCCCTTTTTATAGGACAATATAGGTTTTCCAACCATGTGATCCTTTTGGCATCCTCTCGGCAAATCCTCTCAGACATGCCTTTAATATTCCGATATAGGTCCCCTCTGCCGGAACGTTTTTCCCCGTTTTTAATTGCTGTCCGGGAACCCTCTATAGTGGTTATTGCATTGTGCATATTTTCAAAACGCCTCAGACAAGTCAGTCAATGACGTTTCGCTTCACCTCCGGTCACCTTTCAGATCTTTCATTAGTCAAGACATAGCATATGAATTCACACGTCCTAATATCTGGTCTTAAACCCCCGTCGCCACTCCCGTCGACAAAAAACAGTCACCTACACATAGAGATAGCTTACCCCCGCTCACCATATTAAGCGGGTATTGTATGCTCTTCCTCTAACCTCAGACTAACCGTAAACCGATCAACACAATATGCGAGCTGCATTCATCCGCTTTCATCCTTTCTCCGTCCGTGCAACTTATGTGCTAGCGGTCCGTTCCGCATCGTTTTACGCTTCTCCATGTGATCCGCTTTCCGCTCGGAGCGGATTGAGTTGCGCGGATGTGCAGCGGATGCCTAAGCAGACTGTAGCGAGTCCCACGCCGTAATGGATGACGACGGTGACAGAACGGATAGTATCCCCATTATGCGTCGCGCAGTGCAGCACCGGACGCGTTGGCATACATTTTCCGCTCAAAAAGTTTGAGCAAGCTCAAAACTTTTTGAGCAGATGGAACCTCACGTGAGCGGACATGCCTGGATGGATAGAGCGAGTAAGAAAAACGGACACAGATCGAGTACAGAACGGATGCCCATCGCGTTAACACCAACAGACTGCGCAGTAACAGATGGCAAGTGTTTCTCTCCGTTTTACATCCTCTTTCCATCCGTTGGTGCAGTGTGACATGGGCTTTAATTAGAGCAATTGCTGGAATCCTGACATGTGATTGAAACTGTAGGATTTTTTTTGTGTGTGTCACACATACAACCCAAAAATACAGGTGGTCTTTGATCACACCATTGTGTCTGTCATTTTGAATTTTGACATTATAACCTATGGTCACTCCTGTTGTTTGGACTTGCAGCTAAACTTGATGTTATAACTGGGTCCCCAATCTGTTTCTATCTTCTTCTATAGCAGCTTAAGCAATGGATATTCCTTCCCAACATAGATGAGAGAGCAGATTGCCAACATAGATGAGAGAGCAGTTTGGAAGGATTTAATCTCTTCCCCTCACTGTCCATACAGGTTGAAATCATCATCTCCATAGAGAAAACATTACACAGGATCTGTTGCAGAGCAAGCTGGAAGAGACTATTTTCCTTAAGGACTAGGACTAGAGCAGGATAGCTTTTGTGGGTTTAAATTTAATGTATTAGATGTATTATGGCAACTCACTCCAGAAGTGAGTGGCTTACAGAAAAAAGGTAAAAACCCACAAAAATAAGCAGTGCCGACTAAAACAGCTACAACCATAAATCGGCTAAAACTACAAAATATGTCCCACCAATATATTACAATCACAGTTAAACCAAGCCTGGGAACAAAGCGTTGCTTCTGTTCTATTTTGATATTTCAGTCTAAACCAAGGATATGAAAATGGCTAGAAACTGTCACAAGGCCCTTTGCATCTCATGAAATATCATGATGGACACTGTGATGATAAACTGCTTCTACTAATGGGGAAGAAATTGGAAAAATAGAAAGAGAGGTGCAGTCCAAACAACTTCACAAAGTTAATATTCCGATGGATGGATCTTTGAAGGATGGCATCAGGTTTCTGTGTGGTTTCTCAATTGCAGCTCAGTTGAGTTGAAGATTTCCCTCTTTCTTTTGGACCAGCAGCTAGAGAGAGATTTCCTATCATGGTTTTGAATCAGATAATATTTCCTTTATACCCAAAGAGGAAATTCTCTCCCAGATAAATTAGTTTTGCTTAACTGTTCTAAATTAACAGTCTTGATTTAGACCTTCTACATTTAAATGCTCAGATTGCTTGTGATTTTAATTTGGTCATGTATGTGTTTGCTTTCATTTGTATCTTATGCTTAGTTCACCGGTCTCGGAGAGTGTTAAAAGTTGTGTTCTTTTATTTGCTGATCTTTGGGCAAGTTTTCCTCTGGATTGAATGAAGATATGTGAGGAATCAGTGGATATGTATTTCTACCTTATGGGATCAAATTGCTTAGAAGACCACTTAATTTTTTTCAGATTCTGTCCCTTTTCAATGAAATTTCATTATCTATATATCACATCCATGATCCGTGATAAAGCTTTAATTAATAGCTTCCATTTTTTTTCCCCTCCTTTGATTGAATGGTAGTGAATGCTCAAGACAATGAAGACCATGTTCCTCTCCACTTCTGCTCTCGATTTGGACATCAGGATATCGTCAGGTTCTTGCTCCAAAGTAATTTTGAAGTCCAGTCACATGTGGTTAACATTTATGGGGACACCCCACTACACTTGTGAGTAACAAGCAATCCACGGCTTTTTTTTTCCTCCTTAGTGTGCATTATTTTCCACTTTTCTTTACCAAAAACAGTGACTTGATCATTTTCTCTCTCTCAAGGGCTTGTTACAGTGGAAAATTTGAAGTTGTAAAGGAATTAATCCAACTTTCAGGAACAGAAAGTCTCACTAAGGAAAATATATTTAGTGAAACTGCCTTTCATAGGTATTCTATTTTATGCTTGATTTCTTTTCCTTTCTCCAAGTCAAAAAAATTACTGGATCATTCTATCTGTCAGATATTTGATTCATTACTCAAAATGTCACTGAAAAGGAATGGTAAACCTTATTTTATCTCCTTTTCCTGGGATATTCACCAGGTCTCATTCCCAAGCTTTCCTTTTTGCATTCTTATTTACTGTTTTCCATGCTACAAAATGCATCTGCTATAAAATACATCTGATGAGTCTCATATTTGTACCAAGTATCATTAACAAGGAAAAATTCTAGGAAAGCCAAAGCTATAAAACAATAAAATAACACAAATACAACACCCAAAACCAAAAAACAAAAGCTAAAAGTAATTTGTGCAAAGAAAATGAAAAGAAAAAAGGTTAAGGCCCTGTCATACTGCCCAACGGATGCAAAACGTTTGTAAAAAGGACACAGCGGATGAGACAAATGTTCCATCTGTTGTTATCCGCTCTCAAAAGGGGCAAAAATTTGCATAAGCGGAGCGGATAACACGGAAAGGAATGGACGCGGGGAGGACGCAGAGCGGATGGAAAGTGGATGCAGAACGGAAGCCTAGCGGATGGAAGCGGATGCAGAGCAGATGCAGAGCGGATGCAGACGGATGCATAGAGGATGCATAGAGGATGCGTAGAGGATGCAGAGTGGATGCGTAGAGGATGCGTAGAGGATGCAGAGCGGATGCAGAGCGGATGACGCGGATGCGTAGCTGCATCCACTTTCATCCTTTCTCCGTCCGTGCTACTAACGCTGCGCATCCGTTCCACTTTCTCCCTGCATCCGTTTACCACTGGAACGGATTTGAGTTGCGCAGATGCGCAGCGGATGACTAGAGGATATAGCAGATGCGTAATGGATGCAGAACGGATGTCCCCCGTATGCCTAGAGTATGCAGAACGGATGCATTGGATACATTTTCCGCTCAAAAGTTTTGAGCAGCTCAAAACCTTCTGAGCGGATGAAATGTCAATAGATGGATGCTGGACGGATAGAGAGGAAGCAAAATGGAGGCAGTGAGTACAGAACGGAAGCATCGCGTTAACCAACAGATGGCAAGTGTTTTTCTCCGTTTCTCTTTCCATCCGTTGGTGCAGTGTGACAGGGGCTTTAACAACTCTTAATGCCTTTTTGGCAATGCTAAATGCTAAAAATGCTAAGATAAACAGAAGATTTTTCTAATCTTGTGTATTTGTGTTCTTATATATTATTGACTAAATATTCTCAATAACTGATTTGATTTTGTTTTCAAAAATTCTTCTAATTCATTCAGTGCGTGTACCTATGGCAAGAACATAGAACTGGTGAAGTTTCTTCTTGATCAGAATGTAATGAGTCTCAATCACCAAGGTAGAGATGGACATACAGGTAAATTACTAAGGATCAGTTTGTGTTGTATCTGTGCAAGAACCAAGGAAAGAAAATGTATATGATCCAAAACAATGATTAGAAAAACTATTTTGTGATAGACCAGCTAATAATTAGGCCAACAAATTAACATCCATAGACGTATGAATGCAATAAATGCAACAGCTGTGCAATTGTCTTTAAATGACATACATTACCTGACATGCAGTAATGCTGAAGTCTAATCCAGGCTTAAATCAATCTCCTCCAGGAGAGTAGACTAGGCTGGAAAGTTAAAAAGACATTGTGGTAGTAGGACTTACCTACATAATCATTTGAAATCAAGCTCAACTAAAACAAATCTACTTTTTCTTATAATCTTTAAATTTATTTTATTATTCTGTAGCCCGTTATATTGTTATGGAAAATCTTTCTTATAACGCTTTTTTTCTCTTCCCCCCCTCCTCTTCTTCCAGGGTTACATTCTGCTTGCTATCATGGCCATATCCGCCTTGTCCAATTTTTGCTGGACAATGGAGCTGATATGAATCTAGTAGCTTCTGACTCCAGCAGGTCCAGTGGAGAAAAAGATGAACAAACCTGTTTGATGTGGGCCTATGAAAAAGGTAGCATTCTTTGGGTTTTCTTGTTTGTGCATTAAAAAGAAGGCATTACAAATTAGAAAAGCAGAACAATGCAGGAATCTTTTGAAAATGGCTGACCATATGCACCTATTTCTGACACTAAGGGAATGCAGAAGACCAAGTATTGGATTTATGCTTTCAGAAATGCTAACCCGGTAGCCAAAGTCTGAATTCCACACCAATTCAATCTTGACCTTTCTCAACACCTATAAAATAAAAATCCAAAAATCCATAATTATATGTCTGAGTATAGACAAGACTTTTTAAAAGTCTTTGCCCCCTCCCCTATTATGACTGAACAAGGTTTCACAGACAGTATTACAATGAAGTTATCCATGAAGTTCATTACGAAGTCAAGGGCTACTATTGATTTTATGCAGAAACAAACTTTGGTTCTATTGCAAAGGGCAGAAGCAGACACCTCTTTTAAAGACAGAGACGTATCCTTGATTTCCTACAAAAAAACCCTGCATATTACACATTTTACAGGTCTGGTCCGATAACACCTCATTTCTACTTTTCCTTTTCCTACAAACTCATCGAGAAAATTGTCAAGCTCTGGAAGCTATTTCCTTCATGCTTATCCATCACTGAGCCAAAATATATTTTGACATAAAAATGTGCTCAAATTCGCATAAGTTTCTATTCATTCTGAAGTCATCAACAACCATTCTTGAGTGTGACATTTTTATGCGTTATACATTGAGATTGTAATCTCATGCCATTCAGAGTGAATTCCAAGTAGCTTATAAATGCATTTTAGCCAGGATTATTTAGCTTTATAAATATACTGGTACATTAGAAATTACCACTTTTTTAATGTACTGCCAGTTCTTTATCTCTTGACTGGTTTATCACATTTACATATTCTCTGAGCAACATTCAGTCTTTGTAACATTATTGTAACAAAATTACAATATTTAAAACATTCAAAATGTCACATTTTTTGAAAAAAGAAAACATTATTTAAAAAAAAATTATCATGAAGAAGATCTAAAAGAATGTAAAGCCTTACAATATGACAAGACATTAAAGCTGGTTTTGAATGTGGGCACAAATGTGTGTTTGTGTGCGCATCTGTGCATGTTTTCTCTCATAGTTACAGGTTATACTCGACTTATGACCACAATTGAGCTCAAGATTTCTGTTGCTAAGTGAGACAGCTGTTAAGTGAGCTTTACCCAATTTTATGACCTTTCTTGCCACAGTTGTAAAGTGAATTTCTGCAGTTGTTCAATTAGTAACATGGTTGTTAAGTAAATATGGTTTTTCAATTGACTTTGCTTCTCTGAAGATTGCAAAATATGACCAAGGGACACTACAAATGTCATAAACATGAGTCAATTGCCAAGCATCTGAATTTTTGATCATGGGGTAGCTGCAATAGTCATAAGTGTGAAAAACACTCATAAGTCACTTTTTCAATCCTGTTGTAACTTTGAACAGTCACTAAATGAACGGTTGCATGTGACTATGAATGGATTAAATTATTGCCATGGTATGTGTACTGTTGTTCTGACCCAACCCTATTACCAGCAAGAAAATCTCAAACAAACACAACAACTCAAACCTTTTCAGCTTTAATCTACAAATAACTTCTTTGTAGATAAAAGATGGCTTGCAGCCAATTAATCCAACCAGAAAAGCCTTGATAGAATTCTTCACACACAATGCTGAGTCCTTAGAATGTTTTTGCTTTCTGCAAAAGCAAAAACCTTTTGAAACCAGGCTTATATTCCCTGGAGGGAGGGGCTATTACGTTACATCTTTACTCCTGAGTTGCCTGTGCTGCTCCAGCTGTTCTCCACAAATCATCCTGCGCTCACGCGCACTTTGCACAGGCTCCTCGGGAACCTCCTCATCACTGCTGCCAGCCCCCACAATCTCTGAAGGCAGCAGTCCACTCCTGATGGTCCTGGCCCCTCATCAGAGTCATCATTCTCCTCAGCCATCTGCACCTGCTGCCAGCTAACCACAACACTTATATCCAACAATACAAGATGTATTATTTAAATACATACAATGCCTTTAAACTCAACAGCAATACTGTTCAATATTTCACGATGTACTTTTGAGCTGCATTCTCAGATTCTGTGTTGGCAATGTGATACTTCTGTGTTGTTCTTGTTTGCTTCTAATGGCGATTGCTATTTTTCAGGACACGATGCTATTGTCACCCTTTTGAAACATTACAAAAGACCCCAGGATGAGTCCCCTTGTAATGAATACTCTCTACTTGGAGGAGGTGTGGTGTTATTAAACTATTCACTTTGCATGGCTAAAAATAACCTTAATAGCTGCTTTGTTCCAAAGAACTAGATAGCTGTGAGGGCAGTCAATATGAACAGCCTCAAAACAGTGCAGCAAGAATTCATAGCATAAGCAGACATCATTGCTGACTGCAGAACCTAATCAGTTTCTTAGGGGCCAGATGGAATAATAAGAGAGAAGGATGAGATCAGGCCCTTAGCAGGAGACTATTTTAATACACCTGGAGAACAAGCAAGACATTGCAAAAGAAAGGAAAGGCTAGAGAAATATCAGATTATAGCAAGGAAGAAGAGAAAATTCAGGGGCTTTACAGATGGCCATAGGCTGAGAGGATAACAGAAGTTCAGGAAGTAAGAGCCTAAGTAAATAAAAACAGAACTGCCAATAGTTCACAAGGTAAGGAAATCCTAGGAAGAGCAAAGAAAATGGGAGCTATAAGCATGTAAAACAAAAATCAGAGTCATGTACACTATGTAAGATTTGGCTTCCCTCCTAAAATGACTACACAGAAAATGAGCAATTGATGATGTTATGCCCTTATATTAATTGTAGGTAAACTGTCAATTATATGTAATAGGGGTTAGTCATTGGTCTAATGCAGGGGTGTCAAAATGGCAGCCCCCAGGCCCCACCCTCCCAGCGCCACAAAGGAAAAAACCATCATGAAACATCATGTGATGGCAACGTGACACCACAATTTGACACCTGTGATCTAGTAGGTCTGGCCATATCCCACTGACATTATATATTATGGTCTATATAAAACAGACAATATACTTGAGTAACATTGACTCAAGGTTAACTGTAAGAAAACAATTTTGCCATTCCATATTACCTGCAAGCTTAGGAGGAGTGAAATAATTTATTTTGTGATTGATTTTTCTTTCTGTTATGCATTTCAAAATTCAGGGATATTGCATGTAATGCCTGCTGGTTTCAGCCTATTCTTTGAAGTTTGTTTTGCAGCAACCATTGATAAATATATCATAAACAAGAATATGATTTATTGATTGATTATATGCCCTCATCAATTTCAACTCCTAGGGAATACATATATAGACTTCCTCCATAATGATCTATCTCTAACTTGTTTTTTCAAGTCTTTCAGCTGTTTGCCACTATAACCAAATTCATCCACTTGGCATTGGGTCATATTCATTTTCTTTTTCTTCTACCTTTCCCAGCATTAGAGCCTTTCCCAGAGGGCTTTGCATAATATGTCCAATTTAGGATAATTTGAGCTTGATAATTTTTACCACAAATGAGAACTCGGTTGATTTGTTCAATGATCCATTGAGTTGTTTCTTGGCTGTCCATTCCCAGGAGCCTTTCCAACACCAAAGTTCAAAGGCTCTAATATTCTTATGAATATTGTAGAATGAATATTGTAGAATGAAGTAGGATAGGATATGAAGAATATTTCTATTCTAATATTCTAAGAATATTCTAAGAATATTAGAATATCCTACTTAATTTTGTAATGTTCGTTGGAATACAATGGCCTACACAATTCTAACCTTTATAGGTTTTGATACATCACAGAATTTGAATATCTTTTCCAAGGATTTTATGGCATATTTACTATTCCTAGTCTACGTGCTAGTCTGCGACATATTTCTTGACTGCTTGTTCATTTACTATTGATGATTGATCCTAAAAGGTGGAAGCTATCCAACACTTTGATATTTTAATTGTGAATTCTAAGGCTGGTTGTACTCCTGTTTCGTTCATTTGATATTCTTTATGTTTAATTTTAGTCCCATTTTTTCACTATGGTCTGGTATTTCATACTAGGACCTTTGGATCCTTTGCATTTTTAGCTTTAAGGGTAGAGTCAACAGCATAGAGAAGTTATTGAAGTTTCTTCCTCCAATTTTAAAAATGATGATAGATTTCCAGTCCAGCTTTCCTTAATATGCAGCATATTCAGCATGTACTGTAGATTGAGTAAAGAAGGGGCAGGGGATATGCAGCCTTGTAGCCCTCATTTGCCAACATAGAACCAATTTCTTTTAACAGATTCTGTCTGTACTGTGGCTTCCTGATCTCTATATAAATTTACTTGGACAATGAGATGTTCTGGGTTTTCCATTTTTCCTGCGCTTGACATGATTGACACAATCAAAGGTTTTTCTATAATTGACAAGGCACACACTGACTTCTTTTTTGTATTCTTTGACTTCCTCATTTAAACAAGCAACATCAGCAATGGTGTCTTGTATGTCTCAATCTTTTTAAAGCCAACTTGAATATCTGGCATCTCTTTTTCCATCTATTATTTTGCTAATATGTGAAGTTAAGGATATTGCACAATAGCTTGCATGTTCTATTAAGTTTATTTTTTGTATTAGAATGTAGAATTCTAATATTCTTCAAATCAGTTGGCTACTGTGTTGTTCTCCAGATTTGCTGGCTTTGCCTGGTTAGAAATTTGATTGATTCTTCTTCTGTGGCTATGGGTGTTCCATCAATTCTTGCAGCCTTCCAACTTGGTAATGACAGGAGTACTGATTTAACTTCATCTCCTAGTGGTAAGTAAGAAATATCTTCTAAAGTATCTTGGAAGTTGACATCTACACTATCCAGTGTTTCAAATTTGCATCTTCCTTTGATCTGCTTTGAATTTGTTACTATATGTCCACAGTTATCCTTCATCATATCAACTAGAAGTTGGAATGTTCTTTTCTGTTTAGAGATCTTTTGAAAGATTATCCTTGTCTTTCTATCTTTGTTTCCACCTTTGGTTTCTTTGCAGATGTTATAATGCTACTGCTTGTCTCTTCTGAAACTGTTATTTTCTGAGATTTATTTATTTTTTGTCTTTCTTGACAATTTCTGCAATTTATTCTGACATTCCAGTTTGCTTTCTAGTCTTTCTTCATTTTTGGCAATCTCTTCTCACTTTCATCCTTAACAACCTGCTTAAATTAATTCCACAATACCTTTGTTTCTCTATCAATAAAGTTTAGAACTTGAAAGAGATTCCTGATGTACCTTGAAATGGATGGATATATGTTCAGGATGATCATATTGTGGAACTTGACTGGCTGTCCTTTTCTTCTTTAGCTTAACTTGGAGACTGCACATGAGCAGTTCATAGTCTATTCCATGGTCAAGACCTGCCCATGTCTTTGATTTTATAATTGAACTCCTCCAGATCCTTTCAGTACTAACATAGCCAATGTGATGACTATACATTCTATGCAGTGATGTCCATGTATAAAGCCATCATTTTTGTTGTTTGAAGATAATGTTAGCTATAAGGGAATATTGGAGTGGCTGAAATTGATTAGACAATTGCCTGAGTCATTTTGGATTCTTTTTTATTTGTTTGTTAAGTTTTATTGATTTTTAAGGACAAACAAAAACAAACAAAACATAAAAACATCCAACTGATAGAAACTGTGTCCGGATTTAGTTTACAAATTTTTGTGCATCGATTTCATAGTCTCCTAATTACAGTACATATACATAATAAGCTTCATATTATCAATCAGAATTGAATATCCTAGTAGAATTATATTATTAATCGATCATTTGACATAATTTTATTCATTCATACTTTGCAAGATAACTAGTACTTTACTTAGTTTATTTTATAACAATTTCATTAATGCCTCCAAATCTATCCTAAAACATTTTATATATGTTATAATAATAATTTAAAAAAAGAATCATCTTTGTATATTTCTTATTTCTATATTCTAATCTTCTATTTACTATATTTTGTTATCTACCATGGAAGAAAGGTCTGAAATTTCTGTAAAATTGTTATTCCTCTCTGTTTCTAATTTCAAATATCAATCTACTCATTTCAGCACTTCCAGTATTTTTCTTGGATAGTTTCCTCCCTGCATGGTATTTTCTTTTTTCCCAATTTCGCAAATGCAATCCTAGCTGCTGTTAATACATGTAAATCAAATATTTAAATCTTTTGCTGTATGTATCAGGTAGATATTCCCAATTAAAAAATATTCGGGGGGTTTTAAATCTCTATGACTTTTTAGTCATTTTTTCGCACACATATGGATTTTAAGTCCAATATTTTTTTGGCATCACACAAGTCCACCATATATGTGGGAATATGGGAGCCAGGTATATGATAATTCCACATTCTTTCAGATTTATTCTTGAACATTCTTGCTATCTCTTGTTGAGGAAAATGCATCTGTAAAACATCTTTACACAAATTTTCTTTAAATTGCTGTTGACATTTCATTTATAATTTTTGAGACTACAATTTTGCCATTTCTCTAGATCAATCCCTATCCAAAATTCTTCCCACCGAGGCAATATAGTTTTCTTTAATTTGTTCTTTCTTCTAGATTTATTTTAATAAATAACGATACAGTTTTTTTATCCGCTTTATCATCAAGCACTGTCAAAATCTTGTCTAAATCAGTCAATTTATCGTATAGAAACCTTCTGTTTTAAAGTCTATTTTTCATACTTGAATATATTTGCGCAATAAGAAAACTAATCATCTTTTATACCTTGTTCTTCTGTTTTTGCATAATTTAAGTTCACCCTTTTCATTTAAATTCCCATATCTATGTTTTTCCTCTTATATGCTATAGATAAGAAAATGCTTCAAAGTCGATAACCGACTGGAATTTTCAAAATAACTTGTCTTTTAATCTTCTCCCAATTTAACCACAAGAGACTCCCCATACTATGATAGTCTTACTAAAATAATCCTGTTATTATTCATTCCCTAATACATAAACGCATGCCACCCCACACAGATCATGTCCTTCCCAATATCAACAATCTGGTATTTCTTAATGTTATCCATTCTATAAACCCATGTCCAGTTGATAGCTTGGCAGTAAACTCCAATTAGCAGATCCCAATCCTCCTCAATTCTGCATCTCTGTAGATTTTACTCTTTATTCCGCTTTCTTTACTTGCATATATATTCAAACAATTTTGATTTAAATCTTCAAAGTAGTCCTTCAAGCCTAATTGTATTGTTTGATAACATATTAAATATTGGTTAAAATATTCATTTTGATTGTTGAAGTCTCCTATTAGTGAAATTTAGGTTTTCCCATTTCGGTCAAGTCTATGCTATCTGTTGTTTAGTTAATGTAATTGTTCTCTTTATGTACTACATCTTTGCTTGTCATGTTATCCCCACAGTACTTAACCTTATTTGGCAACTTGAATTTCCAATACTCTGCCATTCTTCTTTTTTGTCTGAGTAAACATATTCTTTGTCAAAATCTTGTCTTATCTTTGTTTATTTCAAGCTGGCCACCTGCCATATGCTCTATCGTTTCAATAGTTTGTGCGTTCTAAAATAAAGGCATCATCCACAAAAGCTTTGCATTAATCTTCCTTTTCTGAATTTTCATTCCTTTTATACTCTTTTCATCTCTAAGTTTCTAATTTAACACTTCCAGATTAATCATGAATACAAAAGTGACAGTGGGCAACCTTGTCTTGTACTTTTCTTAATTAATAGGTCTGTTAATTCTCCCTCCTTGCGTTTGCTTATAATATATGGCTTGTATTGCTTGAATTAAATTTCTTGCAAGCCCATCTTTCCCAATGAGATAACATGAATCTCGTTCATTATCAAATGATTTTGGTGCATCTAAAAATATTCAAAGCCGATTTGTTTTTCGGGTTGAGCCTCATAATATTTCCAAAGAGTCCCAATATTACTCTCATATTATCTTTATTTGTCTCTTTGGCAGAAAGTCCATTTTGGATCAAAAATAACAAAGTATTTAATATTTTTATGAGTCTCTCTGCAATATTGAATGAAGATTTTATAATCTGCATTTTAATAGGAAATGGTTCTATATTCTTAATTTGTAATGGATCGTCTCTTCTTTTGAATCAGGTAATGTAGCTTTGACATTTTGGAGTATCTTCGGTCTTTAGCATAAGTTATTGATGCATTTCTAGCAATGAAGGTTCAGCGATTTTTAATGTTTTATAGAACTTCGCTGGAAGTCCATTTGCGGCGTGCGCTTCCATTATTTTTGTTTCTTAGTGCTTCAGTTACTCCATCATGGTATATATTGCTTCTAACATTTTCAGGCTGTTTAGGTTTCTTAGTGGATTAGCATTCTTAATACTGTGAACTCTTTCCTCATCAATTCTCTATGCTCATATATTTCCCAAAAAGTTCATCGAAGGATTTCCTTCTTCTCCTTATTGCCGTGGGCAACTTACCTTGATCATCTATTAACTGCCGGATATTTTCCTTGATTCTTTTTCCTTTTCAATTTGTAGTAACAATCTACCGGTTTGTTTGCTTCTCAAATAATTCTGTTTAGACTTCTAATTTGTCTTACTAATCTTCTTTCTCTATAACTCATTTTTATGTTTAATTGATCCAGTTTTAGTTAATGTCTTTGTTTGTGGCATTTTTCTGATTCTTTTCGAGTCCCTTCTTATATTCATTTTCTTAAAGCTTCCGTGCTTGCCTTTCCTATATTCTTTCATTGTGTAAGTCTATTATCAAGCTCTAAGATACTGCCTTCATTGTGTCCCATAGTTTGGATTGAAGTATCTTCCTTTTTATTTTCTCTAAAGAAAAAAACCAATCTTCACCATCCACGTGTATAAATCCTTCCCCTTTATTGTATATAATGTCATCTTATTTTTTTTTTGTCCTTCCATTTAATTGTCATTGGTTGTGTCTGCCCAAGCTACTTGTTTTGATATATTGTTTTGAATATAGATATTAATTCTTTGAAGTCCAAATCATATCTATTCTGGACCATGTTAAATGTCTATTTGAGTAAAAAGTGTATTAATGGTTTTAATATTTCTTCTCTCATAATATCTTTAAATTATATTCATCCTATCATTTTAAAAAAGATTTGAAGATGTCTTCCTATTTTGCTTTTTTGTTGTTATGTTATATAGTCCGTTATTGTCTGCAATTCCATTAAATCTCCCATCATACTATTTGACATAGTCCAGTTCAATATTTTCATGTGTATTTTTTATAAATTCTTCTTTTTTATTCATTTGGAGCGTAAATTGCAATCAGAGTGTTTTCGTATTATTGTCCATATTTCCACCATTAATAGTCTTCTGTCTTTATCAGTATAAATCAATTTTGCTGAAATGTCGGCTTTGACATAAAAGAACCTCTCCTCTTTCTACATTTGAGTCAAAGAAGTAAACATTTTCCCTATTTTGCGTGTATCAACAATTTCATATTGTTTTTTAAGTATGTGCTTCTTGTAGACAAATTATATCAAATTTAGTTTCCTCAATCTGTGAAAAATTTTCCTTCTTTTTAACAGTTGATTAAGTCCATTTATATTCATTGTAATCAGTTTTTTATCTTCATATTATGCTTTCATAATTAGTTTGGCAGCTCTCGTAGATTTGGTTACAATGTTTCTTTAGTCTCTAAACCGATCCAACTACTGCGCCTTCTTCTTTTTCAGTTTCCATTATGCGTCGTCTTAGAATTCTAATTAGTGAAATCTCTTTTTCTCTATGCCTCCTCTACTCTCAAAAAATTCTGCATTAAAATAATTTGCCTTTTCTCGTGACATGACGTCAATTCCATATATCTCGTTCTTGCCATGTAAACAGTAACCCTTCTGGGATAACCCCGCTTCTACTATGAATTCACACTCTTTTTGATTCAATAGCATTTTAAGTCAAAAAATCATATTGTCTTATCTCATCCCTTCTCAATCATTTCTGGGTATTGCTTTAAATCAACATCTCCTGCCTTTTAGTTTTTCCACATATTTTTCTCTTCTTATCACTATGTAATATTTGTGTTTTTAATGTCACTTTTTTTGTTAAATCTGATATGAACTTCTTTTGGTATTGTTTTTTCTCAATCGGCAATACTTGTAAAACTTACGTGGATAATACCTGCATCGTACTCCATCCTCATCTTCTCCTGATTATTTCCAAAGCTTCAAGCCAATACATCTTCTACATATATCTCTAGATTCAGATTTTGTCCTTTTCTTCCTCTATTTGTTTTGAATTGGATAGAATTTCTGATTTGCCATTCTCCATTTCAGATAGTTCCCACTTGTTATCTTGGTTTTTACAATACTGTTAAGTCCCCTTATTGATATTACTCCAATCTTCTTTCTATTATTTATTCTTTTCTTCAATTTTTTGGAATCTCTTCATTATAATTCATCCCATCATTGATTTGAATACATTCTCCACCTTTTCATCAGTTTTCTCTGTTTTGCTCAATGTTTATTTCTATTCTCTTTCATGTTGTATCTGGACTTAGTTTTTAGGTCTTGGAATTCCTTGCATTAATATCATCTGCAAGAGTCACTCTCTCTCTAATCTTTATCATTTGCTTTAACATTCTCTGATATTTGAACGTTGTCCTACCACGATGGTGGGGAGAAGAAGTAGTAAGTTTGAGGAGCCAGAACTATATAGACTTCCTACTCATTTTAACACATTTGGTACTTCCAGGATTCATTTCAACTCCCTAATCCAATATGATTAATAGCCAATATAATCCAAAATGAAAAATAAATATATGGTAGAGGGAAAATACCCAATAATATATAAAAGAACAAGGAGAAAAAATCTTCAGTCCCCTCTTCTTACCTTAATCAAATCAGTATTAGGAAGAATGGAAGGAGAGAATAAAAAAAGTTTAAAAGAGCAACAAAAGGTAAATTAAAGAATTTTAAAAAAAATAAATAATTGTTACAGGTTCCTTCAACACCTTTAATCCCCAACTGAGAATTTTCAAATAAACAATCATAAAATGCATATCGAAAAAAAAACAATAATCCGCCCGAAGAAGAAAGCGAATAAGAAAAAATGAAAAATCTTTTGAGGTTCCTTCTCTCATAAAACAAAGCATGAGATAAAAACTTAATTACAAAAAAAATAAAGGTTTTAAAAGGAAAATAATGAATACAATATAGCGTTCTAAGGGCTGGTAACTTAAGAAAAATACACTTCAAGAAGGACACACTGCACTTATATTAATTAATCCAACGGTCTATCATGTCATACTCTCTCTCAAGCTTCAAAGCTTAGTTTTCACACTATGTTGATAGAAAATCCACGCAGATAATCACCACCTGTCCCAAGTATAACACTCTGCCACGTGTTTATCTCCTCTATGCTTATCATGTGTAGCAATGGCCTTGAAAAAGATATTTCAGAGCTTTCACTTTCTCAGCTTCTTTCAGCTATCATTCTAAATATCTTTCGAACCTCATAGTTGGCAGTGTTACAAAGTATTCTTTGACTTCATCTCCTCCCCCTCTTCATTTCGCTCGAAGAAACGTAATAAAAGTTTAAAAAAAAAACCATATGATATAACTTTAAAGCGTGAGCTCTTTCTAACCTTAAATATTACATAGTCAAAACAAGATAGAGTAAAAAATAGATATAGGAGAAAAAAACAATCCAGTTAGGCAATGCAAAAACTTCACCCTCCGATAGAGAAGCAGCCATATGAAGAGTGGAGAAAAAAAATACATAAAGCAAAGCTATACTTGGTTACTTCTGCATTTGATAACATCTTTTTATAAAGACGGTCTATCAGCGCAAACTTTTACAGATTTCTTTCTACCCTTTTAGAGTGTCCTTTTAAAGTCCTTTTAAGTCTATATGCATCAATAAGAAAGAATTCTCACCAGACCGCGACACGACTTTCTCTTCACCTCTTCGTTCGAAGCTTGTCCCAACTTCAGCAGCTTTTTGGTGGCTGCTCTCTGCTGGCTGGCAAAAAGGCTTCTCCTGGATCAACCAGGGACTTTGCGATATCCCTGGGATCTACAGGACGTGCCCTTCACTATCACTGTCTCTTCGGGATGGTTTAGGTCCATTTGGACCGTCCAGGGGCAAAGATATCAGCTGCAATCTCAGACCTTCGAGATTGCATGCAGTATCGTTGCGACGCCAGCTCCTCCCCCGTCATTTTGGATTCTTAAGGCATGCAGTCCAACTACATTTTCCTCTTCCAACACTGGCATTCTACTTTCCCATCACAAGCAGCATAAGTGTGTATAGAATTCAGATGTAGACATTTTTCTTTAGTTTCAAATATATATTTTCAGATATTTTTTATTATTTCTTTCTGACCAAACAGATTTCTGCACTCACAGTATGAAGAAATTTAGTGGTTTAAGCTATATGAGAGGCTTATAGAACTTCAGCACAAAATATTATCAAAGAAATCTTTGCTTAAAGCAAATAAATTTCCATTATACCAAGCTCAGTTATAACTTTGCTAAGAAAATAGCTAATGCAGGAACAATCCTGAATTAATTCTGAAGTATCAGTGGTTCATAAAATTAGTCAGTGAATGCCCTCCACAGATTCTGAATCTATTAGATAGATAGGTAAATCTACTTTGTAAGTAATGATTATAAGTGAGAAGTATGGTTTATAAAATTCTACTTTAAATATAGGTGCTTCATTGTGTCTGGGAACAGACTTCATTATGAAGTAATTCCAGGCCTTTCTTATAAACCAATTAATGAAATAGGACCCAGTAAAATTACTATTTTTCCTTGCATTTATGAGTGATTGTAATATTGAAATATCTTAAACTAGTGGGATGACATGAGATTTTCTTTTGCAGTACTCAGAGTGAGGGAGCTGTTCAAGGCATGTAATAGTTTTCTCCCATTGATGCTGTTTAGAAGGTTTCCTTTCTCTGGTGTAATACATCAAATAATTCAAGCAAATAGATTGGAATGCCTTTCTTTTTCAAATTACCCATGATTATTTCTTGGGACTTTTTATTAGAATTAATAAAAACTTAAGAGTACCATCAACTTTTTTTAGTACCATACCTGGTGTTTGTTGTGTAAAGTGGTTAAAAGCAGCCATTGTTAATGGATCATCTGTATTGTTTAAACCTCATTAAAACCCAATCTTGATTGTCTAAGATAAAAATTGAGGTTCATTTGGTGAATCTCAAAATATTTACATGTAACATCAAAATGAACATGGCATTAAAAGTTTGTTTTAATAAAACATTCTAAATCTTTGGGTTGCATTTTTCTTTTGATTTTTTTTTTGACTGATATCATCAATTCTTTTCAAAGCATGAGTAAATAATGACCATAGGATTTAATTTGTTAACAGAAATTTATTTAAAATATTGTACATGTTTTGAAAAGACTTGTAAGGTTTACTTTCTTTTTTAAAATTTCAGATGGATCATATGTGTCAGTTCCTTCTCCTCTAGGGAAGATTAAAAGTATGACTAAAGGTACGTTGATTACTAAGAATTTTATTTTTAATATCTTGCCAAAAATAGATTTATTGTAGGTCAGGTAAATTTTTGAGAAACTGGCTTATTAATCTTTATAGCTTTTTTTCCTCATGCTGAAGTTTTATTAAGACTGAGGTAGGTTAGATTCATCTTCTCAACATATCCATAGGCACACTTAAATCAGCGAGAGAACTACTGAGCCTTTTATCTTGGATGGGATACTATCTACACAATCTGTTCCTCAAGTGAGGCTTGCCAGCTTTTTCATTCAAATCTTCTCTGTATTTGAGAGCTTGCAAGAAATTTAACAGGCAGAGTCTTGGCTACAGCTCCATACTAGGGGAAAATATACAGCTGCCATTTTTTTTCCTACAATTTTACCCCTGTAAAGAAGATATTCAGATACAAAAATGCTATCAGAACCAGGAAACCTAAGCACTAAAGCTCAGAGATAATGAAAATTGGCAACACCAGAGGTCAGGCCAAAATAGAAAATGTATTTTATTTCAAACCTATAGTAAAACATTACAATCCAAGAGTTTTGTTCAGTTTAAGTTTCCAGGGTTTGATGGGAAAAAAAAAATCAGATTTGGCTGTTATGTGTTGTGTTGACACAAAACTTCAAACAATTTTAAGAAATAGTGAAGATTCAAATCAAAAATCTGGATGCTTGCTACATAGCAACAAAGAGACCCCCAAAGTAGCATGCTTGCCATCATGTTTGTGGTTCAGATAGAGTAAACTGCCTGTCTGCCTTGAATTCAGTAGCATTGTACCACTTCATTTCAAATGAAGTCATAGATGCTGATACATACTTGTAGTTTTATATAAATAATTTTACATCTGTATATACACCAAACAAGATAGTCAGCACATCACTACATCATGAGGTAAATCACTAGATAAATCACAGAACAGTATACAGAGCACATAGAAGAAAAAGGCAGGGAAAAAAGAAACAAGCCCTTTACACCCAGCAGCCAATCAACAGAGATTACCTCATGTAGGAGACAGAACTCCCCAACCAGTCAAACGACCACTGTATGTTCTGTTCCATTATCCACTTCCCTGATCCAGCGATTAAATATTTTAACGGGCAATTCTCGACTTATGACCACAATTGTGATTTGAAAATTTATTGTCAAGTGGTCTGTGCTATTACAGACATTACATAGCCATTCCTGATTTTATGATCTTTTTTGCCAAGTCATTAAGCATGACATCAGGTGATCCCAATTTGTAGCTTTCTTTGCCAACTTCCCCATTGCTTTGCTTCTTGGAAGCCAGCTGGGAAGGTTACAAATGATGGCCCTGGGGCTGTACAACTATTGTAAATGTGAGGTGGTTGCCAACACCCAGATCACAATCACATAACCATATGAATTCTGTGTCAGTTTTAAGTGTGAGGACCAGTATTAAAGCCCCTGTCACACTGTACCAACGGATGCAAAGAGGATGTAAAACGGACAAAAAA
>BHFT01003763.1:0-15752 GCA_004320025.1 Laticauda laticaudata | reverse complement strand
GGATAACAATGGATGGAGCCACCCCCGAAATTTTGCTCGTCCGCTGTGTCCTTTTTGCATACGTTTTGCATTCGTCGGCCAGTGGGACCTAGCCTTAACATGGCATTGTAATAGATAAGCTTGTTACTTCTTGAAAGCAAAAATACAAATTATACAGGATTTACCTTTATTAAATCTCCTTTTCCTAGTTTACTATTTTCCTCAAGTATATTTAGATAGGGATTTTTTTTCTCTAGGAGAGTTGTTCATAATTCAATATGAAACTCAATTTTTTAAAAGAACAAAAACTTTTCAAACAACCATTTGTTCCCTTACTAGCTAGTAATTAAACTTATATTTATATTTTAAAATTTCATTTCCATTCTGGTTGGAATTGGGTGCAAATAGATGGATGGATGGATAGATAGATAGATAGATAGATAGATAGATAGATAGATAGATAGATAGATAGATAGATAGATAGATAGGACTAAGCAGGAACAGGATTAATTTTACATTGTTTGGCAAACTGGTAGTCCCACCATCCATTGGCTTTCCAGGGTCCTGAGCCCCAAATGCCAACCTGCCTACTGGGCTGCATCACTCAGAGAAGATGGAGGAGAAAGTGATGGTTGAAGAGGGAGCCAAGAGGTCCCTCGTCAAGACCCTCCACTTTTCTTCTGAAGGCATGGTGTGAGCAATCAAAGCTGCCGAGGTGGAATGGCGGCAAGGTGCTTGGCTCGAGGAACCAGAATCCTAGCAGTTCAGTCAGGCTGTCCCAAGTCTGGAGGTTGGAACTAAGATGAAGCCACCTGAGTACCAACCCGGGACCAGTCCAGTGAGGACAACGCAAGGTTCTGAGTGGAGAGAGCAAAGACCTTTGGGGGTCTGACAATTCCCAGGATTGGAGCATGCTACCTCCCTTGCATAGCCAATCATTGACAGGTCCCCTGGAGCTGTTAGAAAGTATCAAGGTGGACAGTTATGTTCCACAAGACCAGGTTGACTAGCCGAGGTAGATTCTGACTCAACCTATGTTCACCTTCCTGGATCAGTTAAGTGGCTAAAGTGCGATGACAGAATCCTTCTACTCAGCCAGAGATGATAGAAGAATATGCCTTATACAGCTGGTCCAACCTGCTGGAGATGGGCAGCAGCTGCAGCCAGGACTCAGAGATCTACAATGGTCAGCCACCACCCCCTTTTCATGCTACCGCCAGCAGAGTATATCTTTTTATCCTGGCCAGGGGTGGGTTTAATACCAGTTGATGCCAGCACCAGTCATACCACCAGCTCTGGCCCTGCAGCCAGCTCTGGTCCCGTAGACCGCTCCAGTGCAACAGCTGGTCCCTTCCCACTATTGACTGTTCTGGCCGCACCTCCTCCAGCACAGCCAGCCCTTCCAGCTGCAGTACCTCCATCAAGATTTAGAACAACCTTTGATGAAACCCCAGAGAAGATGGCATACTTCCTCAACTGAGTTTGGGTGTACATCAACCGGCATGGGGACCAGTGCCAGTCTAACTATGACCTGATCTCAGCAATTGGTGATGGGATGAATGATGGTGAAGCAGTGGAGTGGATAGCCCAACTACATGATTAAGGAGCTACTGAGTTAGATGATGCTGATGAATTTGTCCAGCTGCTCCAGGCCAGATTTGAAGATACAGCCTGCAAGAATGAGAATGAAGCCTTCATTAAAACTGTGAAGCAGGGGGAATCACCCCCCCTAAGGAATTTGTCTGGGAGTTCAACCTCGGCCTCCCACAGCAACCATAAGAAGGAGGACCCCATGGAAGCCATCGGACGTGAGCAGATTTGCCCAACAATCAGTAGAGTTTCCCCTTCCTGCAAAGGAAGGCTAGGAGCCTCCAGCCAAAGAAACCCACTCAGAGATTGCTAGCAAGGATGACAATCTGATGGCTAGTGGAGCCATTCGCCTTTTCACTGTTAAAGTCAGGCTAGTAATGCCAGAGACCAGGCTACAAGGGGAAGTAGAAGCAGTGATAGATACAGGCTGCACCAGGTGCCTAATTGGGTTCTCCATTGTTGAGCAGTTAGGAATTAAAAAAAAACCACTGGTCTGGCCAATCCACTTTGAGCAAGTAGATGGGACACTGATAGGCAGAGCCCCTACTACACTAGTCACTGAACCAGTTAGGATGGAGAAGTGTTGCACCAAGAACTTATACGATTTGTGGTAGCTTCAAAAATGACTGAATCTATTTATATTGGAGCTAGCCTGGCTGAACAAGTGATCAAATGAAAAGATGGCTACAGAAAAATTAGAATAGGCATTGGCCCCTTGCCACCAATCCCTCCGGAGAGCTGCCAACCATCGACTAGCCCCAAGCCATTGAAAATAGCAGCAACTGCCACTGAGATGCTGTCTGGTTGGATTCCAGTTCCCCAAAGAATACCAAGACCTGGCCACCATCTTTAGTGAAGAGGACTGAAATGTTCTCCCATCACCACCACCCAACTGACTGCACAATTGAAACTGAACCAGGAGCTAAACTACCAAAGCCTAAAATGTACTCTATGACCCCAAAAGAAATGAATAAGCTCAGAGTACACTGTAGCCAATTTAGCCAGAGGATTCATCCAACCCGCAAAATCCAAGGTAGCTGCCTCGGTACTATTCAAAGGGGAAAAAAAAAGATGGGGGGATGAGATTATGTGTGGATTTTCATGGGATCAATGCTGTGTGTATGCGGAACACCTACCCCCTCCCCCTTATGAAAGACATATTGAATCACTTGTCAAAAGACAAAATATTTACTAAACTAGACTTGAGGGAACCGTATTACAGAGTATGCATACAGGAGGGGGATGAGTAGAAAACTGCTTAACTGCCCACTTGGCAGCTTCCAATTCTGAGTCATGCCTTTTGGGCTACAAGGGCTACTTTATACAACTAATTAACAAAGTACTGCATGAGCACTTATATAATGGGGTCCTGGTTTATTTGAATGACATTCTCATCTTCAGCAAAATGCTAGAAGAGCACATTAAACTGGTGAGGCAAGTATTGGAAAAACAGCTGTAAAACTCTATGCAAAGCTGTCCAAATGAAAGTTCCATAAGACCTCATTAGACTACCTGGGCTAGTGAGTGTCAAATGAAGGGATCAAAATGGATCCAGGGAAAGTGAGAGCTATGCTAGACTGGCAGCCACATCGCACACGCAAACAGCTCCAAAGCTTCCTTGGGTTTGCCAGCTTCTACAGACAATTTATTCCTGTGTTCACAGAGAAAGCTCTTCCCCTAACAGAGTTGCTAAAAATAGCCCCCCTCCTATGAAACCGCGTCCAACTCAGCCATTAGCTTGGATGATGGACTGTCAAAATGAAATTGAAGTGCCCGTTTGCAGAAGAACCTGAATTTCAACACCCAGACCCTGACAGGCAGTTTATGGTGAAGCTGACACCAGTGATATGGTGGTAGCAGCTGTACTTCTCCAGGAAAACCCTCAGGGCATCAGGTAGCAAATGTGAGACTAGGCCAAAAATACTCAGATGATGCAGAAATATGAAAAGGGGTCAGACGGCTTTATCCTGTCTCTACTGTTGCTTAATTATCTGAGTCAATTTTCAACGAAGCATTGGAAAACATCAATGCTGGCCTAAAAGTAAATGGTGTTTGGATCAACAATTTAAGATAAGCTGATGATACAATTCTGCTTGCCAATAAGTATGGAGACCTTCAGCACCTCATCAACAGAAACACAGAAATATCTGAAAAATATGGCATGAAGCTTAACACCTCAAAACCAATATCATGGTCATCAGCAAACAACCCATTAATTATCACCGATAAATTCAGAAAGAATACCACTAGAAAAAGTTTAAAGTATCACATCCCTCAGTTCTAATTTACAAGAAAGTTGGGACATGACCACTAAAATAAAGACAAGGATAGAGAAAGCTAGAACAGCATTCTTCAAAATGAAAAGTGTGTTCTGCAGGCACAACATAAACCTAAGACTGAAAATCTCAGATTGTCAGATGTTATCTCTTTTCTATCCTGCTCTATAGAATACAGAATTGGTTTCTGATAGAAAGCCACTTGAAGAAACTAGAAGCATTTGAAATATGGATTTACAGATGGCTATTACGTATAAGCTAAGTTGACAAAATCAGAAATGAGGAGGTGATAGCCAAGGGAAAGCCAAGGGAAATCATCAAAACCATTAAAAAGCTAAAGTTAGAACATTTCAGACATGTGATGTGATACCTGGAAAAATACGGTATACTTCACTTAATCCTCCAGGGAAAGATTGAAGGCAAACAAGGTCCATGCAGAAGAAGAACATCATGGCTTCAAAATTTAAGGGACTGGCTTGGACAAAACTTAGCAACATTTTTTCATGCAGCTGTTGATAAAAATAGGATCCTCAACATGTTCGCCAACATCTGATGAAGGATATGGCACAAGAAAAAGTAATTACATTTTTTGAGAAGTATATTTTTCACTGCTTCTGCTGAGCCATAGCACCCATCAAGTCTATTGCAGGTCATTTTAAGGCCTGCTTCAGGGTAGCTTTTGTTTATTGTCCAAATTCATTTTGCTTGCTCAGTAGATTCAATTCTGAGCCATTTAATTATTAAATCTATCTCTTCACTACATGACAAATCTAAGCCTCTGATAGCATTTTGGAAAGAAGATTGCCAAGCTCTGTAGCTTTCAGGACAATCATTACATTTTGTGTGACTAACTCACATCATGCAAGAAACTTGGCAAGGTCTATAGTGGGTTTGACTGTTGATGCAGCAGCTAGAACAGACCAAGCAGTTTGTATCAGAAAAGTGTGGATGCCCATTGACCAGAAAGATAAAGGAGACAAAATCTGTATCTCTATCATTTTCTGGTCTCTACAAAGCCATCTAAGAAGCTAGATTCAAAATTTGTGGTCCTTTGAGAAATCAACCCTAAGCATTTTGCTTGCAATTGCTTCCTTCTATGAAGGTGCATCCAGTCTTTCACTTTTCATTACTATTCAAAGAAAAAAACAACCTAAATCTTTGCACTTCCAAGCATTTTCCTCTACTACTGGTGATTATGGGGAGACAAAAGGAATATAAAATGCAAGAAAGACTGCATTCTAGGGGAAGGGGCAAACTGACACAGTATCTCATAACCACTAGAAAGGCTATCCAGACTCTGAATGTTCTTTGGAGAATACCAGGTACATCAATGCCCCTGAATTATTTTGGCAACATTTTCCCAAAAAGCCATGACTGATCGAGCTCCAGGTCCCCCACTTTGTGCTGCCCAAGGAATATGTAGCTGAAGAGATTAACAAACTTCTATGGATACATCCAGGGGAAGGTTGGGCAGCTGATAACATTTCAATTTCTGGCCTTCCTAGCCTGACTATAAGGGGGTGGGGGAAGATGTTTTCCAGCAACTGTCCCCTCTTGATTTGGATGTGCGAAGGAAGATTCCATTGAGATGTCTTCACTGCCTCCTCATGAGAATTTAGATTCTGAGAGGCCATATCATTAGGAGAGGGAGACTATTAAGATGCCAAGGAAGAAGAAAAGATCATGTTGAAGGGGAAAGTGACACAGGAAATGAAATAACAGAATCTAGAGGTGGAGTCAAAAAAAAAAAGAAAAGAAATCAGCCTAATATCTGAATGTGGTCACAAATAGACTAAGTCCAATCCTCTTGAATTCCACTGACCCTTATCTAATGCCAAGATATTGCTAACCATTAGTTAAGCAGATTTCTGTGCATAGGCATATCTAGTAATAAGTCAGTTTAATTGAATCTTCACATGGGGTCCTGATCTTTTATGCCTGATAGAGAATGGCATAGGCAGGGAAAAGTGTATGAGGATTCCTTCTCTCTGTTCCTCCCTTTTCTCCTTTTCTCTTTTCCTCCCTCCCCAACAGGTAGGAGGGACTGTTGCTAGGTGGGAGAGGAAGCAAGGAGTTGCAAAAGTGACTGTCATGGAATATTCAAAATGAGCACCACATGACCAGCAGCCAGCAACTGGTAATATTGAAAAAGTCTTAGTTTTCTTAAATTTCATTCTCTCACTCCTGGATTTTGACTTGTTCTGTAAAGCCCATTTAAAGTAGTTAGATTTAAAACTTGTAGCCTTATAATTCATTATTCCCCCAGCTAAAGGTTATAGGAATCAGACTTTTTGTAATTTATAAGTGACCAGCACCTTGAATTTCACACAAAAGCTACTTGATTATTAGTTCATCTTACAAATCTGAAAAAAAGAGCTCTTACATAGACATGAGTCTATATCCCAGCTGCAGCTTCCAAATGGTCTTAAATCCCAACTGGTCCCAAAAAGACAATTTTAACCAGAGATTCCTCCACTGAGTTATATACAGTACAAGCTTCAGAAATCCATTATAGTCTTGTTGATTACCACTGTCCCATGCCTACATGACAAAGTTTCTCCCAAAGCTCAAACCTAAGTGCAAAGATTTCCAGAAGAAAGCCCCCCAGTGGGTTCAATTAGATCTCACTTATACATATCAGGTCAGTAATCTCATTCATGATCCAACTATGGTTCCCTTAGAATACAACAACCTGACATTAAATAACAGCAATTACAGCATCTAACTCTTGGTACTTAGGAACACCAAGAAATACACTAACCTGACTTTGGGATTAATCTTGAGAAGAGTGTTTATGGAATTGCTTTATAAGTACATGCTCCACAACTTTTATGGAACTGCTTTATAAGTACGTGTGCATATGTGTGCGTGCATGCGTACATATGCACACATGCATGCACAAACACATACACACACACAGAGCCATGTAAATCTTTGAAGATTGTCCTCCCTATTGCACTCTGTATAACATTCAGTCAAGGAAGGATTAATTCCCTTGTAAACCAATCATTCCCACCTTCCTTCCAACTCCAACCATTTAACTAAAATATAGTCCATTGTAGGGCACAGATCACAATCAGAGCAATCCACTTCAAATCATATCAGTCTATCAGAAGCAGGAAGATGGGGGAACATTTTATTTTTCTGCTACTCAGAATCAATTCTTAGTGTAGTTTCACCAAAAGAAAAGAAAAACAAAATGATAACAAAAAATGAACAAAGGATTCAGAAAATAGAGGAAAAATAAGAAAAGACTGAGAAAATAGCTGATGAAAAAATCAAAAACTAACAAAGGCGAAAGACCTTGAAGAGATGATAATAATGTTGAACATGGAGAAGGCAGTCCACTTAAGATTTCAAAATATAGGAGACAAAGGGGAAGGCCTTCCAAAAGTGATAATAGAGCTGTTGGCAAGTGCTTTAAAGATCAGAAAGCAAGAGATGCATGCAGAAATAGATGAAATATTTCGAACAAATATGAGCTACGCAAGAAGACATAAATTCCCAAGAGAGTACATGTGAGATTTGTCAAAAAAATCAATAAGAGATGAAAGGCAACAGATGAATCATTGCAACATAGAGGGAAAGAAATAGTGGTTGCGAAACAGATTCCTAGGAGAGTTAAGAGACCTATGGAGATAAGATCAAATTTTGATTGTGAAGCTGATTAAAAGAAATTTAAATTTCAGATGGTTGGTACCTGAGGGAATACTAATTAATTGGGATGACAAAAGATATAGATGACTCGCTAGATGAAGCGATAGAATTTTATGACAGTTACTTCAGCACAAATGAGATACAAGAAATGAGAGAAGAAATGGAATACAAGGGACAAGTGGCTGAGGAATACAAAGGACAAGAGGACCCAATAGGAGAAGATAGGAGTATACAGCAAGAAGAAAATGAAGCTGAGAAAAAAGACCGAGGAGAACAAGAAGGAGCAAGAACAAAAGACCAGAGAAAAATAACAATTAGGCGAATAAGACCTATATATAAGTGGAGGAGTTAGAAAGGGAAACTGAGAAGTTGTCAATTAACATAAATGGACTGAATTCCCCTATGAAAAGGGAAAAAATATATACACAACTACAAAAATTAAAATTAGATATAATTTGTGCTAAAGAAACTCATATTAAAAAAAACAACACAGTAAATTACTGGAATATCCTAAAATTGGGAAATTATATTTTTCATTCGCACACACACACACACACAAAGAGGAGCAGTTTTCTACATTAAGGAAATAATAAATTCTAAACAAATCGATACAGATGAAGAAGAAAAATTTTTGATGGTGGAAGTAGTTATAAACCAGATCAGATAAACCAAAAACAGATACTTTTGATAGCAATATATGCGCCAAATAACAAAAAGAATTTTATTAAAAAGCTACATAAGATAATTGAAATGGAATATGAGAACATTTGTATAGTAGGAGGTTTTAATGCTATTATGGACATAACTTGACTGTAAAAGTAGCAAACTAGGGGGAAAAGCAAGGAATATACTCCCTAGGGCCTTGTTTAAAATGGCAAAAGAAACATGCATACAGGATATATGGAGAGAAATAAACCCAGGGAAAACTCAATACACATTCTATTCAAATTATGGTCTAGAATTGATATAATATGGATGTCTCTAGAATGAAGAACAAATGTGCAAAAGATAGAGATAGAAACCGTAACCCAGTAAAACCAATGAAAATTAGTTGGAAAGGACAAAGGCAAAGGTCAAGGTGGACATTGAATCAATCTATACTAAAAGAAAAGGAATTCATACAAATAACAGTAAAAGAAATGTATTTTTTCTCTAAGGAGAAAAAAAGAGACTTCTGCAAAACATATGGGATATAGCTAAAGCATATATTAGGAAATTAACACGGGGTGGAATTCTCCCGGTTTGGGCTGGTTGTATAGAACCGGATGTTATGAGTCTGCGCAGTTTGGAAAACCAGTAAGTTGTGCCCCTGGCTGGCCCTGCTCCTTCCTGCTCGTCCACTCCATGCCCCACCCCATTATTCCTTATCTTGCCCGTCATTGCTAACCTGCCTTCGCCAACCATTGCTGCCTGCTTTCCACCACATCCCTGATCTCCCTGGGTGAGTGAGCCAAAAAGCAAGCCCTAGTCGAGTCGACTCCTAAGCCAGCCTAGGCTGCTGCGCTGTCCCTCCCCCTGTCCCTGGGCTTGCCTGGCTTGCTTCCCCACGACCTAGTTAGCAAGCTGCCCCCCCCACTGCAAGGCCATGGTTGTGCTGGCCAGGAGAGAAGGGAACGTTCTCTTTCTCCCCCTCGTGCTGCTGGATCCTGCTGGGGAAATGCCCCAGTGTCCTCTGCTGTCGCTACCTCCGAAGCGAGGAAATTCCCCACCACCGGCATGTTTTCAGTATGCACAGCCATCTCTCTCTACCCCTCTGTTTGTGTGTGTGTGTGTGTGTGTGTGTGTGTGTGTGTGTGTGAGAGAGAGAGAGAGAGAGAGAGAGAGCGAGAGAGCGCGAGAGAGCGCAGTGGAAGTGTTCCTTCAGGCGACCCTTCTCTTCCTCTTCCTCTTCTCATGACTGACGGCTGTGGGGGTGCCCTGCACGGGGAAATGCTCCTCAACAAGTGCCAAAGCACAGAAAAACTGGGTGCCAGGCAGGCAGCTGCTCATTTGAGGAGCAAGGCTCCTGGGGCCCTAAGAGTCCCTGGCTCACCTTGGAGGGGCTGCTGCCTAGAACCAAAGAAAGAGCTGAAGGTCGGTGGAGGGAGAGGAACACAAGGACAATCTCCTCTCCAGAGGGAGCCGGGCGATGGCAACAAGGCAGTGATAGCGAAACCACCGAGCTGCGCAAGGAGGGAAGAAGCGCCAGGCTGGGCGTTAGAGTTGTGGGGAGACTCCAAGCAGAGGTGGAGGAGGCTGGAAGGAGTGAGCGAGGGCAGCCAGGGAGTCTGCAGAGAGTCCGGGTCCCTCTTGGACCTTCAGGCTTTGGCTGTGCCGGGCGGGAGTGATGGGGAGGAGATCTCTTCCCTCCTCTCACTTTGAAAAGAGTCTTTCCTCTGAACGAATGGATCGGTCGCTTTTTTGTAAGGAGAGTTAGGAGGACGAATTGGTTAGGTAAATAGCGCAGGAAGAAGTTCATAAATTGTGTGGCTGTTTTGCAAAGGGAAATGAAACGCAAGCAAGTGCCAAAGCACAGAAAAACTGGGTGTGGGGCAAATGGCTGCTCCTCTGAGGAGCGTTTCCAATGCATGTGCAACCCCCACCACCACAGCCACCAGTCACGAGAGGAGTAGGACGAGAAAGGCCACCCGAAGGGACACTTCCATTGCATGTGCGCGCACACAAACACACACACACAGGGGGAGAGAAAGGGGTGGCAATGTGTCCTGGAAATGTACCGGCGGTGGGAAATTTCCTTGGGCAGTTCCGGAGGCAGGAAAGCACACCCAGTTGGATCCAGCAGCACGAGTGGAAGAAAGAGAATGTTTCCTCTCCCTATCTCCCCCTCTCTCTGTGTGTGCGAGAGACAGAGAAGATAGGGAGAGGGGCAGAGAGAGAGAGACACACACACACAGAGATACGGGTGGTGGTGGGGAGAGCCATACAGAGAAAGGGGGTGGAGAGAGAGGTGGCAATGTGTCCTGGAAACGCGTTGGCAGTGGAAAATTTGCTTGGGCAGCTCCAGAGGCAACAAGTACACCCAGGTGTTCCCCCAGTAGGATCCAGCAGCACGAGTGGAAGAAAGAGAACGTTCCCTCTCCCCATCTCCCATTCTCTCTCTGTGTGTGAGACAGACACAGAGACAGAGAGAGGGGAAGACAGGGAGAGGGGCAGAGAGGGAGACACACACAGATACGGGGAGGAGAGAGAGCCATAGAGAGACACAGAGAAAAAGAGAGAGAAGGCAAGTGAAAGAGAGGAAAAAAGGAATCCCACCCCTGGATGGCTGTCCCCAGAGTAACAGAGATGGAAGGAATAATGGGGTCATAAAGAAAGTCCAATGGGGTCATATAGAAAGTCCTAGTAGGAACCTTTTGTTTACAATATCTGTAAATTTGGAATTTTCCCTTCTGTGCTACAAATTCATTTTTGTTAAGAGCATGGGATGTTTGAGTGTTAAATTTCTGAAATGTTTTTTGTGTTCATTTATGGAAGTTGTTAACTTTGATTTGTTGATCAAATCTTGATCAAATCTTGGATTGCCTGATAATTACCTTCAGATGAATTCTTGAGGTTAAATAGAGTCTAAGTAAATAATAAAGTTTCTCTCCATTCACAATTCCTAATGTTCTGGTTTTTGAAGAAAGGATCATCTTCTAAAGATGTTATTATTTTGTAAAGTTTGTTTTGTTTGTGTAAGTCCTCTGCAACAATGCCACATACAGAGACACAATGAAGAGAAATAATATCTAGCTATGATGTCAGGGGATTGAAAGTATTGAGCCTGAGGCTCCTGTTCTGCCTGCAGTCTTGGATAGGGGGGGTTGAAGTCTCCAGTCTCTTTTACATCTACATAACTGCAACTGTTGTTCTTGTTCTGATTTGTTCAAATAGCTTGTGATCAAATGTAAGAAGGATGTTTGAAGCAAAAAGTGAAAGGATGCAGAAGTATTCATCCAGAATTGAAGGTTGGGCTCCTGGAGAAGGAGCATCTTTGGGACTGAAACTCATGTACTGTAGATACAATAAGAAACACCATTTGGGTCTAGGAAGGGTCATCAATCTGAAACGTTAAGGCTGCATGATTCTACAGCCCTCAGTAGGGTGTTTCTTCTTTCTTTCTTTCTTTCTTTCTTTCTTTCTTTCTTTCTTTCTTTCTTTCTTTTTTTTCTTTCTTTCTTCTTTCTTTCTTCCTTTCCTTCCCTCCCTTCCCACCTGCTATTGCCTTTCTTCTGGACTGTTCTTATTCTATGATACTGTAGAACTGGGGTGCTCTGAGCATCCTCTTATTTCTAAGCTGCCTCGTTTCTTTCATGTGGGCTTCCTAGCTTTAGAAGGAGAGAGGGAAGGAGGAAGGGCAGAAAGAGAGAGAGAGAAAATAGGGAGAATGGGAGAGGGCAGAGAAAAGAGGGGATAACAAAGAGAAAGAAAAAGAGAGAGAAAGAGAGGGGAGAGAGAAAGAAAAAGAGAGAAGGAAGATACAAGAAAGAAAAGAAAGAGAAAAGGGAAGAGAGAAAAGAAGTGAAGAAAGGAGGACAGAAGGAAGAAGCAGAAAGAAAGGGAAAGAAAGAAAAAAAGAAAGAAAGAAAGAAAGAAAGAAAGAAAGAAAGAAGAAAGAAGAAAGAAAGAAAGAGGGAGGGAGAGAGAGGGAGAAAGTAAATGAAATATATGGATGGATAGATAAAACATGGAGGGAGGGAGAGAGAAAAAAAGGAGAGGAAGGAAGGACATAAACCCTGGCTTCAGAAGACTTTGAAGCAGCACAGCAATCTAGAGCTGGCCTGCAAGGGATCTCAGAGGTCATCTAGTCCAACCCCTGCTCCAGCAGGAGATCCTTATAGAATCAAAGAATAGCAGGGTTAGAAGTGTGTGCATGTGTGTGTGTGTGTCTGTCAAAACACCAAAAACAGGCCAAGTAGCTCTGTGGAGGTCAGTCATAAATTGGAACACTTGCTAAGTAACTGGTCATTAAGCAAGGACCACTTACATTTGGTTTGCCAGTCACATAGCCATCCGCCTGGGCCTTGCCCTGCCCTCTCCAGGGCTCCCCAGGCTTTGGAAACTGGCAAAAAATACTTGCTAAGCAACTGGCCATTAAGCAAGGACCTGGTCATTAAGTGAGGACCACTTACATTTGGTTTGCCAGTCACAATGGTTGTCCTACTTGCTGCTAGGCATGTTCATTGCTGCTGGGCATGTACACTGGGCCGTATGTCCTGCATTTCATTGCCTTGAAGATCTGGCAGGAATTCTTTTGCCTTTGAACTGAGTTTGGGAATCATGGCTTCTTGTATGCCTACCTGCTGAGAAGCTTTCATTGTTGCTGATGAGCTTATCTGGTTACTCTGTGTGTCTTGGTTTGTCAGGATAGGCTTTCTAGTTCCGTGGAAAGAGTCTCATGATCCTGATTGTACGATATCAGCTTTCTGGCTAGTTTTGTGGGTCTGCTGGTTGAGATTCTCCTCCTTGTTTTGGGGAAATTTCCAGTCAATTGCGCCGCTTCTTCCTGCTTGTGCGAAAACCAGCTCTGTTCATCCACATAGGCCCTGACAAGTTTGTTCAGGCTCTTTCTTCCTAACTCTCTCAGATTGAAGTTGAGGGAAGCGCTGTTGGCCGCCTTCTGTAAAAGCTGTAGCCTGCACTGTCTTTTCTGCTGCCTCCTCTTGTTGAAGAAACTCAAGGTTGGCCTGGGCTTTGGCCATTTCTTTTGCCATAGATGGAGTTTCTGCAGCTACTGCAGCTTTGACTCATGCCTTTGCAGCTTGGGCAGCAAGGCTCCCTGCCCTTGAGGTCTAGTATGAGTTGCTGTGATGTGAGGAGGCTTTGGAAGGATGGGAAGAATCTCCAAAGGAAGGTTGCTGTGAAACACTGGTATTTACCTCAGACCGAGGTGACTTGAGATGGAAGGAAGATGCTTTCTCAGAAGCATGAGAGGAAGCTGAATGCGACTTCTGGGATGGTGCACTGGAGGAGGCTTTCTTAGAATGGTGAGAGGAAGCCTCATGCAACTGCTGAGATGGCACATGGGAAAGGCTTTCTTAGAATGGTAAGATGAAGTGTCATGCGACCGCTGGGATGGCGTATTGGAGTGATGGGTTACTATGGACCCATCCTTCATGTTCAGTGTGTCCTTCGCCTGTAGAACAGCATAGAGAAAGTCCTTACTACTTTGAAAGAGCTTCTCATGCTCTTCGCTCACCATCTCGAGGCATTGTATACCCTTCTTCGAACCTCGTGTCTTTTAGTTGTGACTGGATGTTGATGAGTTGGCTTGCACAACCCTTCCATTATATGAAAATTCAATCCATTTTATCACCCAATGTATAGATGCGATCCGGGGAAAGCTCATCTTTGGGTGTATTGCAAAGCTTCAGCAATTTCTCCCAGGATCTGTTATAGCATCGATAGTACTTGTCCCAATCCTTCCTCAGATTCAATTGGCTGGCCACAGTTAGCTTTCTATGATGCCTCAAGACATAGATTTTCTGGGACACCACTACCTCTTCTGAGTTTTGTACATCCAATTCTGAAGTTTATACATCCAATTTTACATTAGAATCCAGGTTAGGTGGGGGAATCTGCTCTTTTGGCACATCAGAGACATCTGCTGTGACTGAAGAAGACTCCATACCTTAAAATTAGCAAAGGAAAATTTAGAAGTGTTCAATGTGATTCACTCTTTGATCACTAGGATGCACTGCAAGCTTTAGGAGATGCCAGTGAGTTCTCTCATTAGCCACTAGGGTGAGCTGCAATGGGTAGTTTGAATACAGGTTTGTAGTTTGCAAACTTTGCTGCAAGGAGTAGCTTGAATACAGGCTTATAGCTTTTCAGATTAGTCACCAGAGGGCGCTGTGACTTTAACTAATGTTTGAGGCAAACTGGGTGTTGGCATATCCCTCTTACATTGCAGACTTTTTGTCCAGCTCTGGGATTCCTAATTTGGACTGTGATTGCCTTGCAAACTTTTTTTTAAACAAATTTTATTCAGTTTTCCACTTTTAATTTCATCAGGTTTATCTACAATTTCAGAAAAAAGGACGTATTAATCTAGTCATTTAATCCTAAACCCTGATATTAATTCCATTTCAGCTCTCCTCCTATATTGTTTTATTTATTTCAGTATATTTAATACACATATTCCATTAATTATTCCATTCATATTTAAACAAAAAAACAAAGCATTCCAATCCTAAAAATATTTCAATATATTTAATAAATGTATGTTACAATTATCTCTATGCATAAAAGAAAAGAGCATTGAATTCCATTATCAAAAAATAGCAGTTCTATTTTCCATTTTATCGATCTATATGTCCTCATTTCACAACTACAAATTTATTTATGTTACCCCTCAGCACCTTGCAGAATCCTCTCTCCAAATATCAACCACCCATTATCTCTGTCTAATTAAACAATTTTTCCCATTTTTTACAGTTCTCATATTTCTTTGTTCCCAAGTCCTGTTTCTTATCCCTTCTTTCCCCTTGTATTTTCCCCTTTATTCTTTCACTCGTTTTTATCCCCCTTTCTATTTATAACTTCCTTCTGCCCTTCAAATTTCTGCTGATTCTTTCCCCCTTTTTCCCTCTTTATTCAATTTCCCAAATCTGCAATATTTATTTCCAGCCAACTCTTTTCCTCTTTCTTTCCAGAGTTCTTTGTTCTCGATGGTAATTAAAGATGACCGCTTCTATGATTTGCGTCACCTCCTCTTCTGTGCTTTGTCTTTGTTGTTTATACTCTGCAATCACATTTTCAATGAATTTTAAAGCGAAGCCCAGTGTTTCACCTCATTCTTGTAATATTTCTTTCATGTTTCTAAGTTCCATTTTTAATGCCAGAAGAGATATCGCCATTTCACAGCTTTCTAATTAGCAATTTAATGCAAATATTGCATTTCGACGGATGCAAAACGTTTGTAAAAAGGACACCGCGGACGAGCAAAATGTTCTATCTGTTGTTATCCACTCTCAAAAGTACCCCGAATTTGCATAACCAGAGTGGACAACATGGAAAGGAACGGACGAGGGGAGGATGTAGGGCAGATGGAAAGCGGATGCTCCACGGAAGCCTCGTGGATTGAAGTGGATGAGAGCGGATGCAGAACGGACGCCGAGCGGGTGAAGCGGATGCACAGCGGAAGCCTACCGGATGAAGCGGATGCCTAGGGGAAGCCTAGCGGATGCCTAGCGTTCACTGCGCATGCGGGGAGGATGCATTGCATCAGCCCCGCGGATATAAAGGAAAGCAGCTCCCAAGCAGGTCACC
>BHFT01003762.1:0-17547 GCA_004320025.1 Laticauda laticaudata | reverse complement strand
CTCCTCAACCCTGCTGGCAGTCTCCCCCCTCTTCACCACCTCTACGGGGTGGCTTAGCCCCAAAACCAGCTGGCTCAGGGTGCTCCAGTGGTGAGCACAGATCGAAGCCTTGCAGAGACGAGGTTTCGGTCTGTCAATGAAGAAGCTCAAACTGGAAATCCCAACCTCATTGTTTTTATTTACCTTAAGTTCACCTGAGTGTTGTTCATGGCCCACTGATCTTTTGTCCTCCTCGGTTCCACTGTGGCCAAACCTAGGATCAGTTAGTCATAGCAATCCTTCAGAAAACCTACCTCTGTCAATTCTCAAATGAACTGACCTGAATGTGCATATCAGAACTCCATTCCCAAACAACTTTTATGCTTCTCCCAAATGCTTCGTTGATTTTGTTCATAAGGAATGCATCTTTTCAGAGAAAATATCACCAGGAAATGTGCATTTGGACAGAAAATTAAATGTTAAACCTTTACGTACACTATCAAATGCTTTTTAAAAACAAAAACAAAAGAACTGATTGGAAGCAGCTTTGTTTATGAACATGCACAGAATTTATATAGATCAAAAACAGAGCTATTTGCCAGGGTGAAATTAAGTGCTGGTGAATTCCCACTGAAATTAATAGGACAACTTAGCTATGATTAATTCATGAATCATTGATTTCAATGGAATGTTAGCCCTACTCATAATTTGTTTGTTTATTTGTTATTCTATCAATAACTAAGGCTCTTTGGCAATATTAATTTTATTAGATTTGGACAAATGAGTTTTCGAATCTCTTGTTTCCTTTTTAAAAAGTAGCATGAATGACAGAGGCACATTTAACCACTGAGCTATGAAATAGTACCAGTTACTTAGTATTATTGCAAGCTATTTCATGAGGGTGGAGTCAAAAAATTCAAGAAAGATAATAAAACCTTTCCCTTTTTTACATGTATAATGCATTGTACAAAGATTGGGCTTTCAATTGTGCAATTAACTTTCTAGATCAGAGAAGCCCACAGGATGCTTAGACCTGGCCCATGAGGCCACCCTGGAAACAGTGAAGGATTGGCCCGTATGCCTCTGCCTTTTAAAATGGAACTTGGGAGGGTGGCCCTCTCAAGTTCCATTTTCTCTGGCAGAGTGCTTGGGCCACCAAAGATGCCCCCAACATCAGTAACATCAACCTGGCCCCCTGGTGTCAAACACAATTCTAATGCAGCCCTCAATGAACTCGAATTTGACACCCCTGTTCTATGGTCTGATAGTCACGTGCAGGGCTCCAAACATACAGGTAGCTGAAAAAAAGAATTTGCATGTCTGAGTTTTGAAGACAATGTATACAATAACCTGATAGGTAAGCAGGAGGGGGTTTCTTTCAAGGTCTACAGGAGATGTTGCTAATGAGAGGAGCCAATAGAAAAGCAGAAGATACGGAGGAAGATGATCTCTTACCCAGATGATTTCCAGCTACAGAGCAGAAGAACATCAGGGGACATCTCCAATGGGACAGAAGAGGTTTCCAATAAAAATTTAACAAAGTAGCTCTGGATTATCATTGCAGAGGGAAAGATATTTCAGTGTTGGTTGGACTTCTCAAAGGAACTTGGATTAGTGTGAGAATGTTCTTTTTCTCCTCCATAGGTCCCACCTTATCTCTTTGATTAAAACAAGATTTTTCCTCCCTTTGAAGTGAAAGCAAAGGTTGGCCAAAGTACAAATGACATTCTAAAGGCTGCAGCTATGGGAGAATGGAAGAGTCAAAAGCTACATGCAAGTGAAAGTTAAGGAACTTTTTAATAGAGATTTGTTAATCATGAGCAGGATGCTTTTGTAAAGTTCACATACCTAGATATTAACATTTTCTCTTAGAATTGGAGAGGGACGTTATATATGCATGCAAACTTCATCAAATCTTGATGGTAATCCTTTGGAAAGATTGTTAAATGTCACTTTAATTAACATTTCAACTCATTGCATGTCTGGATTGGTTTCTGCCTTACCCACTCTCAAACAATAGAATACAATAGAAAACTCAAGAGACTGTCTATAGGACAGCTGAGGAGCTCTCTCTGAGGGACACCCTATTACAGTAGCTTTGAGTGACCTAATTTCTGTCTATTTGTGAGGTCTATTTTTAATGTTGATCAGGAGAAATTTCACTATAAATGAGTGAGTAAATAAAGCATATATGAGAAAACAAAAATATAATGTTTAACTGGTAAAAGCAAAAATTACTTCAATTAAGTTTGTTACAGTTGTATTTTCTTTGCTGGATATGTGTGCATTCTCTTCAAGAGATGGAGAAACATCTCTGTGGGTTACCAGGTTCTGACTAGTTTTCTTCTTAGCTTCATTAACTTCCACTGCTGCCATATAGATTCTACTTATTCTTGCTCTAAAAAACAAATCCACCTCATGGTGTCTTTTTAAAGGGACTTTAATCTTCTCATTCATTTTGGAGGACTTCATCCTTCCTTTTTGTTTCAGTTGCTGATGAGTTTTTTCAATGAGGAAAGTGATCTCTTGGTAAGGGATATTGTCCTGGATAGCTGGGTGCAAGAAGGCAGAAAGAGTAGAATACAACAACAGCATTAACATAATCCAAGGGATGTCCAAACATACAGTGAATTACTTCATTCCCAGATTTAAAATTTCCAGAACTGAAATAGAAAGCCACCAGCAGTCTCTTGAAATGTTTTGGAAATGTCATAAGCATTTAACATGGACAGTCTTGTGGTGCAGATGGTCTCTGTGTATACAACTGTATGTAGATCAATTTCAAACTCCTAGATATCCAACATGTCTGGAGGGCATCAGCGAAGAATTTTAGAAGTTGAGATCCAATATATCTGAAGGGCGCCAAATTAAAGACTTGCATCAACATCTTTAGCTATTACGTGTAATAATCAAGCTGAGATTCAGATCAATATGCTGAGTACAAGCCGCTGAGAAAGTGAGTTGAAATGTTGGAATGTAATTGTTTTCCTATAGAAAAGAAACCATAATGGTTAGTTAGTGAAGAGGATTTTTCTGCCATCTTAGGTCTTTTTTATCTTAATGAAAACATACAGTACATTTAAAAAAAACAGAAAAACAGAAAAATGATTATCATTGAGGTTTTTTAAAAGATCTATTATTGTTTCAGTTTATACTAATTTCAGCACATCCACAGTAGAGGGCAGCTATTCCAATTCACAGAACATTTTACAAGCCAAACACCAGTTTTAACTTCACATATCAACAGCTGCTCTGCACAGCTGTTCATAACTCTTTACAACACATTTAATCAAATTGTTCTTTTCAGCTCTAAATAAAAATATTGAAGTGTGAAATGATCAGTTATAATGTGATAGGTAAAATGATGGGAATCCAAGAACACTGGAAAAGTGCTGATGGTCTTCTTCAACCATTTTCATCTCTAACAGATGAAATTCATTATTTTGGAGAAACTGTGGTTCAGGGAGGTGGTGCCTTTGATCATGGGCAAAAGATAAGTTGAAGTCACTCTTTGTTCCTATTAGTTTGAGAGTTGTGATTTTTTTTAAAAAAATCCCTAGTAGCTTTTAATTTACAAGCAATGTTTACACATTTTAATATTTATAGTTGTTGATTTCCCTAATTTTCTTTAAGCACAAAAAATATACATTAAGAAAGAAGTATAAAATGTGTGTGAAAAAAGTATTCTTTTGTAAATATTTTAGCACTTTACAGTTGCTAAAATAAAAAAGCATCAAGCTACAGTTTGGAAACAGTTTTCTCTTTCTGTACCAATTCTCCCTGTGCTGTTCCATATCAAAAGGATCACTCTGGTACACAGAGAAATGTTTTGCCAATGGCTTCAGGGAAAAACATGGAATTATCCTTCCTTGAACTTTTTCTGGACTTCAAGTCTATTCATACACCTGAAATGTAAGCCCATGTAAATTCTGAGTGCTCTAAGGCAGAATTGATACACACACACACACATACACACACACATTAATTTAACTCTTTATTCTTTTCTATAAAACCCTAGATTTTAATAACCCCACTCAGAACTTCTAACAACAATCATTAAAGCATGGTTAAAACCATAATATTTTTAATACCAAGATGAAAATCATTTCATATATTTCAGATATATGAAAAGATCAGCAGTGAGGAATCTGATATAATCACTTGTGCTGTTTCATTTCATATTTACCTGATAGGTTATGGGATAAGTTATCTCTGAATTTCATTTGCAGTGTGTTCTTCAAAGCCATCTCAAAAAATTAGGTATAATTGCTGAGAAGAAAATTTCATGCAGATTGTATGTTAACAATAGACTTTCTATAAGTTTAAAAAGAAAAGTAAAGTCAACCCACAAAGAAACCAAAAAAGCAACTGTAGTTTTACATTAACTGCCTTTTGACTAGGCCCCTCAATACCCTTATCATCAAATATGTAAAAATAGAATAAAGTAGAGTAGAGTAGAGTAGAGTAGAGTAGAGTAGAGTGGAGTGGAGTGGAGTGGAGTGGAATGGAGTGGAGTGGAGTGGAGTGGAATGGAATGGAATGGANTGGAATGGAATAGAATAGAATAGAATAGAATAGAATAGAATAGAATAGAATAGAATAGAATAGAATAGAATAGAATGCTAAGTGTGATTGGACACACAGGAATTTGTCTCCAGTGCATAAGCTCTCAGTGTACATATAAAACAAGAAAGTAAAATAATCATTAGATATCAAAAGAGAATATAGTAGAAAATATTATAATGATAATAATAATACAGCCATATGACATATTTAGGTCGAAGACATTGCTGTGGTAATTAAGTCTTCAGCAGATGATGGCACAAGGGAAAAAACTGTCTTTGCGTCTAGTTATTTTGGAAACCAATGGCCTATAGCAGCATCCTGGGTGGAGGAATTGAACAGTTTATATCCAGGATGTGAGTGGTTTGTGGATATTTTCTCAGCCATCTTTCTGACCTACAATATACAGGTCCTTAATGGAACGTAGGCTGGATGCAATTGTGTTTTTTTTTCTGCAGTCTTAACTATGAATTGAAATCTGTACTTGTCCTTTTGGTAGCTGTACCAGACCAGACAATTATAGAAGTACAAATGAGAGGCTCAATAATTCCTCGATAGAACTGTATCAACAGCTCCTGGGGCAGTCTGAATTTTCTGACTTGACACAGGAAGAACATTCTTTGTTGTGCCTTTTTAATGATGCATTTAATATTTGGTATCCTTTTCAAATCCTGGGAGATTGTAGAATCCAGAATCTTGAAGGTCTTTACTGTGTTGTCTAATATTGTAAAAGGTAGTGGAATAGGAGGGCCATTCCTAAAAATCCACTTTCATGTCTATAGTGTGTTCAGCTCCTGATTTATTCTGGCTGCACCACAGGGCTAATTGTTCAACCTCCTGTCTGTATATAAATTCATCACCATTTCAGATGAGAACAATGACTATTGCATCATCTGCTAATTTCAGTACTTTAACCAAGGAATCCTTTGAGATGTGATCATTGGTACAGAGAGAAAAGGATAATGGAGAAACCACACAGCTCTGGGAAGTGCTTTTGCTAATTGAACGGGTATTTGATGTGATTTTACCTGTTGTTTTCTATCTGCCAGAGTATGTATGCATGTATGTATGTATGTATGTATGTATGTATGTATGTATGTATGTATGTATGTATTTACAATTTAATGTTAAAAGTTTGGGGCTTATGTTTAGGATACTCTTAGGAAACTTACCATATTGTAGTCCTCAGCTTGGGAACAAAATTGATGCAAACTCTCCTCCAATGGATTGTGGGATTAGATTCCCCTATATGTCCCAACAGCCCATCCAGCCATGGATTAGTGTTGAGTTTAATTTAACATGCAATGCATGTGAACTCACATTTTAAAATGCTGTGGCTTCAACTGCTTGGTCATGCTCACCATTTTGATGTTGTTGTCTTTCTCACATATATGGCTCTCTTTTCTAGTCTTTCAACTTTGCCATTGATTTTCTTTCTTTCTTTTATTTATTTATTTTGTTTGTTTGTCAAGCATGTATTAGATAACAGATATAATGAGAACATGATTACGATTACATGAAATGGGTACGAATAAAAGGGGACATTAGGACAGGGATGGTAGGCACATTGGTGTGCTTATGCATGCCCTTTACAGACTTCTTAGGAATCAGGTGAGGTCAACAGTAGACAGTCTAAGATTAAAATTTTGGGTGTTTGAGGAAGAAACCACAGAGTCAGGTAGTGCATCCCGGGCATTGACAACTCTGTTGCTGAAGTCATATTTTCTGCAATTGAGTTTGGAATGGTTTACCTTAAGTTTATATCTATTGTGTGCTCATGTATTGTTGTGGTTGAAGCTGAAGTAGTCATTGTAGCAGATAATTTTTATGTACCACACTAAGGTCTTCTTGGTCTCAGACCGAGGTGTTCCATATTATATGCCACTTAAATATTTTAATTAGCTATGCAAGGAACCAAACCTGATATTTTCTGAATCCAAAGTATGTTCATTATCATTGAACGATAGCCATTTTTTGTGCTAAAACTTTTGGTTGAATTCCATTGGCCTCTTTAATCCAAACAAAAAGGGCCTACATTCTGTCTCTTTTAAATTTTTTATATCCTACTCAAGTCCATCATTTTACAGACATGTATGAGGAAAATAATTGAATGCCCATAAGATTTATTTGTATTCTAGTTCATTTCTTGTTAAAAAGGGTCATGTAATATTTAAGTATCACATTTAATCCCTTTTTGCACTTAATGGTACAAATTCTGCTTCTATTCATGTGTCCTGTAACTAAGGGATTTATCATTTTTAAAACATTTTTTCCATTTTTGTACTTCATCTCTCTCATATTTTCTTTGTTATCAATAATTTCTCTATGTTTGTGGTTTAAATAGTACTGCTTCATCATTACTTATTTGGTGACCACGTTAATGCTTTTTCAGAATCAAAATAAAGCCACTCATTTCCATAATAATTCTTCCTTTGTATATCATTATCCATTAATTAACCAGAGAGAAGAAACTAATTTAAATATGAATATTGTTTGAATGGTTTCAGATTTTTTAAAAAATTCAGGTAAGAATTAGTAATACAAGATAATACCATGTTATAATTGTATCTTTTTTTTATTGTTTTATACTTTGTTTTTCTTTCTTTTTCCAGAATTAATTTTGCAAATATCTCTAATTATGTGGAATGTCCCTTTTTCAGCATAAATTTATTCATTTTCATAGGTCACAATTTAGCACCAAGTATCTGCATAATCTTTCACTAATTATTACCATTAACTGTAGAGCACATAAACTGTACTAGGTGGATTTCCAGTAATAAAATAAAGCAGTCCTTGTCTTGAAAAGCTTACAATCTCAACTGTGAAATTAAAAGAATGTTTCTAAAGGAAGTGCTATCATGCTATAACTATACTGTACAGACACTTGTAACATTGTATAGGAAAACAAATGTATTATGATTCAAAGGTTTTCACAAACTAAAGGCCCTGTCACACTGCCCAACGGATGCAAAACGTCAGTAAAAAGGACACAATGGACGAGAAAAATGTTCCATCCATTGTTATCGCTCTCAGAAGGGGTGAAAATTTGCATAACGAGCCGCGATAACATGGAAAGGACAGACGCAGGGGGAGGACGCAGAAGTGGATTAGAAAGGGATGCCAGAACGGGGCAAGCCCCAGCGATGGAGGGATGGGAGCGGGATGGGACATCGCTAGGCTTCCGGGGGACCTCAGCAAAATGGAAGCGTAACGAATACGCGGATGCAGAGCGAAGACCTAGCCGGATGCACCAGCGGAAGCGTACCGGATGCCTAGCGTTAATGCGATGTGGTAGAGATTGCATTGCGTCAGCCGCGGATATAAGGAAAGAAGCTGCGGAAGCAGGTCACCATCAGAGAAAGACCTGCTTGACCGGAGACGGATTGAACAGCCTTTGCTGGCCCTGTCTGCATGCCTGCCTGCAGCCTTGCTGACAAGCCTTGCATGGCAAGGCCTTGCTGCCCAGCCTCCTTGCGCTTGCTGTTCGGCCTGCTGCCAGCCTTGCTGCAGCTCCATGCCAGCTTGCTGTCTGCCTGCCTGCCAGCCTTGCTGCAGCCAGTCTGCCTGCCAGCCTTGCTGCCTGCCTTCGCTTGCACTTGGTTCATGTCTGAACCTGCCAGCCTTGTGCTGCCTGTTGCCAGCTTGCCTGCAGCCTTGGTGCCTGCCTCCCTGCAGCTTTCTGCCAGCCTAGGTGCCGCTTCCTGCAAGCCTTGGTGCCTGCTGCTGCAAGCCCTTGGTGGCTGCTCCCTTGCCAGCCTCCCTGCCAGGCTTCCTGCCCACCTTGGTTCCTTTGCAACAGCCTCCCTGCAGCCAGGCAACTCCACAACCATGTGGAAAGCACAGCAAAGCCTCAGCCATCTGCTGCCAGCCCTTGCCAGAGGGAAAGGGGCTACCAATTCCCGCCCCTGGCCCTCACTACTGGTTCTGCTGGGCTTACTGGCAAGCACAGGCTCGTTCTTTGGGAGACTGGGGCTTCTGTGCTTCTGCGTTCTGGAGGAGCTGGAATGACAAGCACTCCAAGCAGCCAGCACTCCACAAGCACCTGCACCCTTCACCCTGAGACTAAGCCGACAAGGAGTGCAGAACTCATTTTTGTTTATAGACTTGTTGTTTAATAAAAGTCTATTTTTGATTCACACACTTGCTTCATTTCTTTTTGTTATAAAGTCTTGCTGGAACTTTTAGAAATGTGTTTAAGCCTTTACATTGTCTTGTGGGAATGGGTTAAGATACGAGTGGGATGGGTGAGGATAGCAGTGGGGATGGGCAGGGATACCTTTGTATGGGTAATAGCTTGGATAGAGAAACCTTCAAGTTGCAAGATAGAGTGGACTGTATGGTCCACCCTCCAGGTGCCACACCTATGGCCTTTATATCAATACATGTAATCAATCATCCACACATGTCCAACAGTAAACACAACTCTTTAGTAAAATGCCCTGTTCATTGTGAGGCCCACTCAATACCAGGGCCATCTCATCCGCGACTGTGATGAAGACAGGCTGAAGGGAAGCACTCCATTAAGCATTCTATCTCCTGTCTTGCCACTTCCACTGCTTCCAGTGGGGAAGTTGCACGTGTTTCAGGGTTGCAGCTGCTCCTTCCCATAACGTGAGCTCGTTGGGGCCGTGCGCTCTCCAGTATCTATCAGGTTTCGGCCCTTGCCTCAATTCCCTAGGCTAACATGTCCCATTGCTTGTTGGGGTCCACGAGCCTGTTCTGCAAGACTGGGGTGCGGTGCGCATGAGATATGCGGATGGATTGTGCAGATGCAGAAGCTTCCATTGATGTTTTCCTCAACGGTCTCTGGGGCAATGCCAGCATGGTGGTGGACAGTAACCGGGAAACTGTTTGGCCAGGATCCAAAGCGTTCTCCACCACCCGCCTTTGCTAGGACAGCCTGTTAGTTGAAGATCCTCTCTTCATCGCTGAAGGTATTGGATGTAGGGCTTCATGAGTAGGTATAATGTGAGGGGAATCGTCATCCCATGATGAAGGGTAGGGCACATCTTGGTACGATGTCGTTGAGGCAGGGGTTCTGGATCTGGGAGCCACGATGAAGGTTGCATTCAGGCCACCCTTGAGGTCAATTGCGTTGATTATTACTGGGCAACTGACAAGATGAACCGGTGCCTGACGCCATCGATGTACATGAACTTGTAGTCAGCATTGACCATGTTGAAAGAGGATGATGCTGAAGAAGCCCTTGTAGTTGCAGATTCAAGAGGACCCTTGAGTTCGAATGACGTTTTGCAGGCCGTGCTTGGCCATCGCTGGCTCAACGGTCTGTGGGAAGTTCCACCTCTGTTACCACTGCTCAGTTACAACTTTTTCCAAGCCTTCTTCGTGGAGGGACGGGAGAGCTCTCCAGGTATGATCTTCGATGATGGCCTGCAACCAATTCTCTGACCCAATGCTGATGAGTGTGTGATGGGCACCCTCCAGCCCATACTGCATGCTTCCTGTTAGGTGGTCCTGAGGCCAGGTGCACAGAGTGAGTGCCACGTTGAGCCCAGGTTCAGGCTAGGGCCGGAAGTGGAGGGTGTTTGCTTGGTCAAACGCTGCAGTGTCGCCGCTGCACAAACTTCGTCAAACTGTGCTGGAGGATTCCTCATTGAAGTTCTGGAAGCCAAGTGTCTTTCGTTCCTGAGCTTCACACATCCAGTTTGTTGTGTACGTCCGATCCTTGCTTGCTTCTGTGAACCATCTTCGTACCCAGCGTTCTTGGCCACCCTCTTTTTCTTCCCGTAGTAGAAGTTCATAGAGCCTGTCGGATGGCTCATCGCGACTGTTGCAGAGGATGGATGGCTTCCAAGAGGACTTTGTTACGACTCCACAGTGGACATGTTGGATGCTGTGGAAGGCAGAGGCAGGATGAAGGGCTGGGCTGCAGGGTCTGCCACAGCTGGGCATAGCTGCCCTGAAACGTGAGTTCCAATGCTGAGTTACCTCCCCTTTTATAGAGCAATATGGTTTACACCCTATGTGATCCTTTTTGCATACTCTCGGCATTCTCTGACTCCTTGAAATCCGAGATAGGTCCCTCTGCGAACGTTTTTTCCATTTATAAATGCGTTTCTTTGCAAGCTGCTCCGCTTCTCATCTTTCTCCATTCCGTAGCTACTAAACGCTGCGCAGTTCCGGTCCGCATATGCAGGGGTGCTGTTTCTGAAAAGTGAGATCCAGATGAAGATTGCTCCCCCTTTTTATAGGCAGTATAGGGTGTCCCTTTAGCATCCTCTAGGCAATCCTCTAGGGATCCGGCTAGACATCCTTATATCCGAGATTAGGGCCCTGTGCGAACGTTTTTTTCGTATTTACATGCCTCTTGTTTACCATTCTGATCTGGCTAGCATCCGTTTCTGCATCTTTCTGTGTCCGTTCCACTTCCTCCCGTGCATCCGTTTACCGCTGCGATACGGATGAGCTTGCGCGGTATGCGCAGCGACAAGAAAATGTGAATATAGCAGACTGCGTAACGGGATGCGTAATGATACAGAACGGGTGATGCCTAGCGGATGCGAATTGACGCATTGGATGCATTTTCTGCTCAAAAGTTTTTGAGCGCTCAAACAACTTTTCTGAGCGAGGTGAAATGTCCATAGACGAATTTGCTCGGAACGGATGAGAGGAAGCAACGATAATGCAAGTGAGTACAGAACGGATTGTCATCGCTGTTAATCACAGATGGCAGTGTTTCGTCTCGTGTACATCCTTTCATCGTTGTTTCGCAGTGTGACCAGGGGACTTAGGTCTATTTATAACTGAAAGCGTTTTGGCAGTTATATGAGAAAGAAAGATAACCAATAAGTAAATGGAGTTGTAATTTAGCATGCTGAATTAAAAAAAAAAAACACACACACCCCAGTCAGCCCTATGGTTATATACAGCGTGAACTCAAAATTAGAATATCGTGACAAAAGATTCTTTATATCCAGTAATACAAACTTAAAGGTGAACCTATATATGAGAGAGAGACTTTCAGAATACAAAGCAAGACTAGTTCACAGCTCGTGATTTGTCATAATTGAGATATTATGGCTTACAGCTTTCATGAAACCCAAATTCCACATCTCAGAAATTAGAATATTGTGAAAGGTTGCAAGATTCTAGGCTCAGAAGTGTCCACTCTAATCAGCTAATTAAGCCATGAACACCTACAAAAGGGTTCCTGGGCATTATAAAGGCGTCTCTCAGTCAGGTTCGGTAGGAATCACAATCATGGCAAAGACCACTGACCTGACAGTTGTGCAGACAAAACATCATGACACCCTCCATAAGGAGGAAAGCATCAAAAGGTAATGCAAGACAATAGTTGGATGTTCCCAAAGTGCTAGTATCACAAAGCACATGGGAATAAAAAAGTTTATGTGGAAGTGAAAACGTGTGAGAAAAAGGTGCACAAGAGCAGGATAGATGATAGGTAGCCTGAGAGGATTGTCAGGAAAAGGCCTCAAAAGTGTTGGGGATTTCACAAGGAGTAGGATGAGGCTGGAGGTCAGTGCATCAGAGCCACCACACACAGACGGATCCTTGGACATGTGGGCTTCAATGTCGTATTCCTCTTATCAGACACTCACCTGAACACAAACTCGAAGCATTTACCTGGGTAAAGAAAAGAACTGATCTATTGCTCCGTGTCCAAAGTCTCTTTTCTTGATGAGAGCAATTTTATCTCATTGGGAAACCAAGGACCCAGAGTCTGAAGGAAGAATGTGAGAGGCACACTGCAAGATGCTTGAGAGTCCAGGGTGAATTTCCACAGGTCTGTGTTATTTGGGGAAGCCATGTCATTTGCTGTGTTGGTCCACTTGTGCTTATTAAGGTCAGGGTCTCAGACACAGCCACTCTACCAGGAGATTTTGGAGACTATGCTGACTTTCTGCAGACAAGTTTTATTGAGGATGCTGACTTCATTTTCAGGCAGGACTGCACTGCCCCACCAAAACCTGGTTTCAATCGATGTGGGATTACTGTTGCTTGCATTGGCAGCAAAACTTGCCTGACGCTGAACCATAGAGAATCTATGGGGCATTGCCAACGAGAAGATGAGAGACAATGAGACTAACATTGCAGAAGCTGAAGGCGCTATTGGAGCATCTGGTCTTCCATATTTACACTCATCAGTGCCAACAGATGATAGCTTCCATGGCCACGCACATTGAGATAGTACTCAAGCACGATGCTGCAAAAGAGCCCAAGCCAAGTACTGAGGCAAATTGATGTTTATACTTTTCGAAGTCCGAATTGTGTCTATGATACAATCCTTGTTTTATGATTGCATGTGTAATATTTCTAATTTTTCTGAGATTTGTGGATTTGAGGTTTTCATGAGCTATAAACCATAATTCATACTCAATTATGACAAATCACGGCTTGAACCTATCGTGCTTTGCATGTAATGAGTCTATCTCATATATTAGTTTCACCTTTTAAGTTGCATTCCTGAAATAAATGAACTTCTGCACAATATTCTAATATTTCAAGTTTCACCTGTACTCTTTACTTTGGAAAAATATATTCTTTATCTCAGTCATTCGGTCATAGTTGACACAAAGCTGCTTTTTCAAGAGGCAACTGGACTTTCTTGCTTTTCTTTGAAGATGTTAAGCTTCTTACCCAAAAAGCTTCTTCAGCTCTGGAAGTTTCAATGTAATTGAAAGTACAGTTTAAATGTAATTAAAACTGAAATAGATGATTCAAATTACCAGCTCCCTGAATTTTATTTAATATTTTGTTTTATTTATTTTTGTTTTATTTAATATATAGTTGAACTATAATTGAATTGTTACAACCTTTACTAAATAATACCACTGTTGAACTAATTAACAGAAAGAAATTAAATTCAATGTTCATATAATTAAAGCAAAAACCAACCATCCCTGTTTATTGGAGCTACTCTTTATTAACTTATATATGATTTCTCCAATAATTTTCTTATTTTAATGTTTGGAAATCTCTTATATGTACTAGATTTCTTCAACTTCCAATTTTTCTCAGGTTGTAGAAATCAATTTTTACATATTCAAACACATACACATGTCAGTTGCATGCTTACATGTAACATATGGATAATTCTTGCCATCTTCTCCTACAAATAATTAATTGCATTACTTTATGTTTTATGAAACATTGGATGATTTGAGATCTTGGCATTTAGGACTGTTACCTTCCTGCAAAAGAAGCTATTTTTTCCTGATTATTCATCCAAATTCTATGGTCATATCAGGGAGGGGACATCACCCTCCTTCCCTCAATGATTGGTCAATAATTTTTGTATTGATGATATCATTTTCCCAATGCTACACCATAAACATTTCAGTGAGAATATCAGGATACATCTAGAGAATGAGTAGAATTTGCATGAAGATGCTGTTGCATCCATCATCATTTTGGTTTCCTGCATATGCTGCTGACTGTTGAACACTGAAAATGTTACTCAGAAACAAAGGACTTTTTTCCAGTCAATAACCATTTAGGAGATATGAGTACTATCAATATATTGATGAAACCTCAAAGCAACTAATATAAACCATCCATAGGAGGAAAGAGATAAAATCATCACAACATTATGGTGTAACACTCCAGAGATGGACAGCTATGATCAATCAATAAATACTGTAAATAAACATATATTTATATAAATACTTGAATGTGGTTCAGATGGAAATCATGGTCAATGATACTGAATTTATTCAATGATGAAGTAGGACCAAGAAGTAACAACATTCAGGCATGAACTAATCATATATTGATCCTGCACTTAAATGACTCCACATAATCTGTTTCTTCAAGTGCATTTATTCTTCTGTAAAATGTTCACCCATAAAATTTGAACTCTAGCCAGACTTTCATCAGCTGGACTATGTGTTTCTGATCATTTCCAAGGGAAGATAGAAATCATACTGTGTCTTAAAATGAGATTTCAAAAGACCATATGTCATAAGTATATGACATGTGTTTGATATGTCATGTTCACATTTACAAATGGACACTAGATCTTTACAATCTAAAACAATACATGAAAAAGGAGAAGAAAATAAGAAATACAAAGATGCCAACTAGAAACACAGTGCTGCCACAGATAGAGCTATTTATTTAGAAAAGGTAGGAAGAGGATTAAAACCTTAGAATAGGAGCTTTGATACCAAAAGCTGAAAAGCTTGGGTCTCTTGTTAGATGTGCAGATCTCTAAAGAACCTTCTAATCTTAAAAGGAATTTTTTATCCTTCACAATATTTTTGTTTTTAGCAGATCCATGGAGTATGGATGTGAGGGCTGAAAAACAAAAATAAAATGTTTTCTGATGTGTATTGCAGGAATAACAACAGGGAAATCCAACTGATTTTACCCCAATTGGTTCTTCTAATATTTATTTCAATGGAGAACACTTAAAAATCCAACCTACCATACCATAATCCACACAAGCCATGATGACCCATTACAGCCCTGGAATTGGTGGTGATAATATTGGAAAACTTCTTATGACCCACTAGGAATGTTTTTTTAATCATGCTTCAGTACTTCGACTAGTTATTTTTACTGATACAAAATTCAGAAATTCAGGTATTAAGAATGCACTAAATTTAATTTTCACAGAAACATCATTCCAATTTAAAGAAACTGTTTAAAAAGTGCACTCTCAGAATACAATTCAAATAATATAGATTTGTTTTCTACTAATATAGTTTGAGTTGAAAAGTTGACAGTGAAACAGAGAAAGCGAAAGTGAACATTCAAGTTCCCTTAAGAAATCAGTTTTTGTAGCATTCTTAATTATGCTAGTCTGCCCTTAAGGCACTATCCTAATATATATTTTAATATGTTGATTTGATCTGAGCTAGAAAAATAAGTTCCAGCATAAACCTAAAAAGCCATTTTAATGCCACATTCCTCTAGCATGTTTTAGTGAGATAGGTTGATAACAGTGAAATCTCAAAATAAAAGTATGGAAGGCTTTAAATGAATATAAAAATATTTCAGGGAACCTGCTTCACATTTCCAGATTCTTGTAAAGAAACAAAGCCCACAGCAAGGGAAAACAGGAGGAAGGAAAAATATGATTATTCTAAACTACTTATCCAAAATTTAGATTACATATTAGTGAGAATTATTGGGTATTGAGTTCCAAACTGTTCAGATGCAATTGTTGTCCTGGAAGATAGTCTGATTCTCAATTTTGAATCAACTGTAAATCTAACATAAAACCCATCAATTCTGATTTTCAAATAATTAAGGAAAATAGTTCTGGTCCCCAAACACCTCCCTAGGGGACCCCACTAAGTACTGCTTTCCAACTATCAATTCTGCATCCTTGAGTGCAGATAACCAGCCAGATGTGGATCCATTTTACTATAGAATCATCCATGCCACAGTTTAAAAGCTTGTCAATGAAAATGTCATGTAGAATCCTGTCAAAACCTTGCTGAAAATGAGGTTTCTCCTGTCTACTAAAGTAGTAACCTTGTCAAAGACGGAGATGAAATTTGTATTACATGAACTGCTTCTGACAAAGCCATGCTATCTGTGTTATCTTCAAGATGTTTACAAATGATCTGCTTTATTTTATGATCTAACATCTTTCCAGGTGTTGATGTTAGCCTTACTGGTAAAATTACTGGAGTTCTTTTCTTTTTATTTTCCAAAAGAGAGCTACTATTCTCAAGGCATGGGAAACCTCAGTTCTTCAGGACTCCTCAAAGATAATTGACAGAGCCACAACACTACTTCATCCTGTTCTGGAATGTATTTCAACATTCTTATAGGAATTAAAAATAGTAGGAGGCTGTTTAATCATGTCCTTGCTGATGCCCAAAACTCAACCAATCAGAATACAGCTTGAAGGGTCCTTAGAGGTCTTCTAGTCCAATCCCCTGATTAAGCAGGAAACCCTATACCATTTCAGACAAGTGGCTGTCCTGTCTCTTCAAAAAAACTTCCAGTGATGAAGCACCCACAATTTCTGGAGGCAAGCCGTCTCACTGTTTAATTGTCTTCACTGTTAGGTTCTCCTTAATTCCAGGCTGTTTCTGTCCTTCATTAGTTTCTATTCATTGTTTTTTGTCCTGCGCTCTGGTGCTTTGGAAAATAAGTTGACCCAACACCTCTTTGTGGCAACCTCTCAAATGCTGCAATACTCCTGTCATGTTCCCCCAATCCTTCTTTTCTCTAGATTAGCCAAACCCAAATCCTGCAACCATTCTTCATATGTTTAGTCTCCAGTCCTTTAATCATCTAAGTTGCTCTTCTTCACACTTTTTCCAAAGTCTTAACATCTTTTTTGTAATGTGGTAACCAAAACTGGATGTAGTATTCCAGGTGTGGCATTACTAAGCTTTATAAAGCAGTACTAATACTTCACATGATTTTGATTTTATGCTTAGGTTTATACAACCAAGGATGGTATTAGCCTTTTTGTCTGTTGCCACACACTGCTGGCTCATATTTAAATTATTGTCAACTAGGATTCCAAGGTCTCTCACAATTTCTGTTTTTGAACCAAGTTTCACCTAATTTACTAATGTACCTTTGGTTTTTCCTAGCTAAGTGTCTACACTTAATAAGTGTACAACTACAAACCTTTCATAAGTACTTTGTTGGTCATTTTCAACAAAAGATTTCACAATTTTGATTCCACAAACTGATTTCATACTATTAGTACAAACTATAAAATGCATATTGAACGAAACTATTTATCACTTTCTCTGTTGTATCTGAACACATCTTTTAGAATGTGGATTTCAGGCATGAGGATATAATGATTCCAGAGTTTAATTAATGTTATTATGTTATCTGATTGCAGCTTGCGATGCACACATTTCACAACTTTACACAGATAATTGCATAAGTCCATCAGTATTTAAAATTAGCAATCTAATATTTTATGCTTAGGTAATGAGTACAAGATTTACATTTAGATTAAATAATATCAATGGCAATTTAATTTCATGACCATTAAAGTAAAAGACATACTTATAACTGATTAATTATGTTGCTGAAACATAG
>BHFT01003760.1:0-23405 GCA_004320025.1 Laticauda laticaudata | reverse complement strand
CTATTCTGACTGTTGTTTGAATAAAGCCTTTGTTGTTGGAACCCGGTCTACCTCGTGTGTTTTCCGAATAAAACAAACCCATTTTTTTATTTTATTTTATGTGTAGGCCCTTTTTGTTTCTAAGATTAGAGTGGATTTATCTTCACAAAGCAAAGTTGTGCCACTTCTCATAGCACTATCATCCTTCACTCTGTTTAATAGTTTTTGTTCCTGTTCTGCATATATCTAACATAACAGCTTTTCAGATGTATGATTTATAAAAGAACATCCTTGAAGGCAGCTTAAAAAATAAATTGTAAAAGGAACTATAGTAAAATGATGATGAAATGGAATATAGCACATTTGAAATGAGATACTTTTCATCTTGAAAAAAGACATTAAGAAAAATCAGTTAACATATGATCACCAGTGCAATCAGAAATAATATATACCTGGTTACCTAGATTTGGAAGGAATTTGCCTTAGGTTCTTGACTTTATATTAATGGATAAATGAAAATACTCTATTTTTATTTTCCCTTTTTGCTAAGTTATACTTTTTTTTATTCCAGAGTTGTATATTATTTATAAGGGTTTGTGTTTTTTTTTTTAAAAAGCAAAGTGTAAACTACAAAGTAAAACATCTAATTAATTTTTTGTAATTGCAATAAACCTACTTCATAACTGCCTAACAGAAAAACCAAAAAGCCATTTGTGTGTGTGTGTGTGTGTGTGCACGCGTTTGTGTGTGTGTGCACACATGAATGATGAGCAGACGCCTAACAGGATAGGGAAAAGATAGCAGAAGACAGTTCTGTTCTTCTTCTCTGACATATTATAAAGGCGGCACTGAGCATTTTGCTCAGGAACTACTGGGTAAATTGCTTGCCTATTTTGCTGGAGTGGTAGTCGAATGGGATGTGTTTGCTCCCTGTTTCACTTGATGAAAAAGTGAATGAGAAGTAGACTTCTTTCTCATGAAAAGTTTGAAGGTTATAATGCCATTGTCAAGATGTGCAAGAATGCTGAGAAGCCCCTGATTCCTCAGCTAGATCTCAGCTTAAACCAACCCCCTCTTAAAGAATCATAATAATGGAATGTCCAATAATTTTGCTGCTTTCAACAGAGAAATGTAAATCAAATGTGTCACTTGAAGAAACCATGTGGCAACCTTCTTCGGAAAAAATCTTCAAATTTTATCTGATCATATAAGAACAAAAGATAGCATGTTTAACCTTATTAATTGGTATTTGACCAATTATGCTACTCTAGCATTGGCATTATTGTTTTCATATCAGGTAAGATTTTCATGTATCATTTTATTAGGACTTTTTCTTTCTTTGTGAATGTTTTCATCTTAATACTTTATTAATCAAGCATAGCAATTCTAAATGCAAATGTATACCCTCTCTGCTTCTAGGCATTCACAGATAATTGTAGATTCTGAACCTGTCTGCTACCATTTAGCATTCTTGATTCATCTGAATGAGCATCTTCCAGCATAATGCGGATCAAAACAGAAGCAAATAAATAATTGCAGGAAGGCTTACTATTTGAAACTCTATTTTACACTAATATTATGCACTGTGGCTGTCTACACTTTGCCGTGTGCTGAATGCATTTGTGATTGCCGGTTCAGCATTGCTTTTGGGCGAAGAATGGTTTTATAAAAGAGCCACTTACTTCATGTATTTAAAATTGCAGGGCACTGATTAAAAATTTTAGGGTTTAATCTGATTGCATTTGCAGGTTATTTTTCTTGGGCACATGTACACATGTTAATTAAAAAACTTAATTCCCCAATCTTCCATCGATTGTGAATTAGGAGGAAGAGGTAGGGAAAAAGATGTGCTGGTCATGGTATATGAGTATCTGAATTCTATAATCACAGAGAAGATAGCTGTGATAGTAGTTTAATGAAAGCTAAGTGAATTAAAAGAAAAATAATGACGATAATGAAGGTTGCTAAAATAAATACTGCAAATGGAGTTACTGGGCTCAGGAAATGGAAAAATTAAGAGTGATATCTTGGATAAGGGAGCCTAAGGTAGCTCTATGTTTGCAGTGGTGCCATGGCTTAGAGTTGAAGATGCTCACCTCCCACTCAAAAGGTTGAGACTTCAATCCTAAGCAGCTACAGATGTTGCTCTATCAGGGTGCAAAGAGAAAATATCAACTGTGAACTCTACATAGGTGTCAGGAAGGTCATCCTACCAGTAAACTCTCAGCTCCAATCAATCGTCATGACCCCACCCCAAAGCAAAAGATTACAGGGTCATAAAAAAGGGGGGAGTATGTTTGAAATGTATTGGTTCATCCCACTCCTAATATAACATTGCCTATGGCAAGAAGGAACTGGGTATTACATCCATAAAAATTTGGTGTGAAGTTTCCTTTCCTAAAAGTACAGGTGAAACTCGAAAAATTAGAATGTCGTGCAAAAGTTCATTTATTTCAGTGATGCAACTTAAAAGGTGAAGCTAATATATGAGATATATTCATTACATGCAAAGCAAGATAGTTCAAGCTGTGATATGTCATAATTGAGATGATTATGGCTTACACCCCAAATCTACAATCTCAGAAAATTAGAATATTGTGAACAGGTTCAATATTCTAGGCTCATAGTGTCTCACTCTAATCAGCTAATTAAGCCATAACACCTGCAAAGGGTTCCTGCGCCTTTAAATGGTCTCTCAGTCTGGTTCTAGGAATCACAATCATGGGAAAGACTGCTGACCTGACAGTTGTGCAGAAAGCCATCATTGACACCCTCCATAAGAAGGGAAAGCCTCAAAAGGTAATTGCAAAAGAAGTTGGATATTCCCAAAGTGCTGTATCAAAGCACATTAATAGAAAGTTATGTGGAAGGGAAAAGGGTGGAAGAAAAGGGTGCACAAGCAGCAGGGGTGACTGCCGCCTGGAGAGAATTGTCAGGAAAATGACATTCAAAAGTGTTGGGGACTTTCACAAGGAGTGGACTGAGGCTGGAGTCAGTGCATCAAGAGCCACCACACACAGACGGATCCTGAACATGGGCTTCAAATGACATATCCCTCTTGTCAAGCTNGAGCAACTTTTGCATCTCATTTGGAAACCAAGGACCCAGAGTCTGGAGGAAGAATGGAGAGGCACACACTGCAAGGTTTTCATGAGCTGTAAGCCATAATCATCACAATTATGACAAATCAAGGCTTTGCATGTAATGAGTCTGTCTCATATATTAGTTTCAACTTTTAAGTTGCATAACTGAAATAAATGAATTTTTGCACGATATTCTAATTTTTCGAGTTTCACCTGTAAACCATAAAAATATATACTGGCAAGGAAGAACTAATGCATTCAATGTATCAGAATGAAAGGCTTCTGTTTTACTGTTAAAGGAATACATTCAAGGTATATCTCAGGTCCTTCAGCATTCTACCATGTCAGGAACTAGCCACCTTCTTCTGACATTATTTTGCATTTATCACAGGATCTCATAAGACTAAAAGATCGGTATAGTGTGAAGAAAAAAAAAAGGATTTAAATCAAGGGTGTTGAAGTTTGGTCTTAAATGGCCAAGATTGAACACCCCTGATTTAAAACAAGTTATTTGATACTGTCAGACCCTATTTTAATGGGCCATCATGGGTGGAAGGATGTCTGATAAACCCAAATGTCACAACTTCCAAATGTATGCCCTTTGTGCATAAATGTATGCCCTGGAAATTGCTGCAAATGGTGTAATTTGCATGAATTTGTTCTGACTACTTGGATACAATAGGTTCGTGAGAATAGACCACAATAGAATGGTGTTTAGATAGACAGCCAAGATCCATTAAAAAAAAAAAAAGAACAAGAGGATTTTCTTGGCCTCATATAGAGGAGAATGCCTTCCAAACCCATCCAGAGCAGCCAACAAAATTAATTATCTTCCAGAGTAGTTGCTGAATAGTTACTCATTTTCTAGACCCAGCACCTAGATTGGAACATTTTGATGTAATGTTTCCAATTAGACGGGCAACTTAAGTCCTCTACTTCGTGCTGTCAATGAATGTTATTACTTTTATTAATACCAGATGAGAATAATTTGGTAAAAGGGTAGAAGAAAATCAGATTAAGGGCATAGGTTACATGTTTTTTTAAAAATCATAAATTCACGCAAGTTTCAACTTCTGTGCAGCACCATGTTATTCTGCCAGTTAGTTATTGTAATTATCCTGCTTAATATGAAATTCTAATATCTCAGGGTCAGGATTAAATGTATAGTTCTTCTATTTTGCTCAAGCTGTACTTCTAGATCAATTACTGGCAGATCATTATAATATCATATTCTCCGTGGGCATATTCATATATAATGCAACTTGAGTCTTCGATAACCCTTAAGATGGGCTGATGGGAAACTGCAAGTCCTCATTTAACTTGCATTTTTTAATTAGATAATCACCAGACAATAGTTATCCCACAAATCATTTTAAAAACAGGGATGGTTTTCAAGGCTGCTCATTCACAGTTCACCCATGAGCTAGTAAGTGCTCGCAAGTGCCATCCATGTGTCAAACAGGCCTCAAAGGAACTGGTCTTTGTATTCACTTTTAGTAATACTTACCACTCAGCCAACCAGGCGCAGTTCATAAGCCATATTGGTTCTCCAAGGAGGTGTAAATCTGCTTTTGCAGACTATCTTGGAGACCACTGATTACCCTACTAAAGATTCTGTATTCCTCAATTTAATGAATCTTTAAAAGCTTAGGTCTCCTTTGGTTAAATTCAACTTTTGGTGTCTTCATCAACAAATCTACACTATTTTCTTAGCCATAAATACAGAAATGGTTGGCCATGATGTTCTTCCAGGAAGTTTTCAAACATCCCAGCCCAGCCTACAACCCTAGATTTCCTGAATAGTTTCCCACCCAGAATCCAACCAACTCTAACCCTGTTAAATGTCTTTGAGATCAACAAAGGTCAGGTAACTGCTTCCACCTAGCTGGACAATCAATATTTAGTATGAATAAGAAAACGAAAGAGTAACCTTAAATACTTTTTGAGGATGGACAAAAAGTTATCCACTTTTTGTAAGAAAATTCATGTGTGTTTCATTCAATAAATGCTATGTAGTTTGGGGATATAATAAACCAGGGGTGTCAAACTCACGTCATTGTCACACGACATATGGGGACTTCCCCCCCTTCCCTAAACCGTGTGGGGGCAGGGCTAGCACGTGATGCATCCAGCCTGCGGGCCGCAAGTTTGACACCCCTATAATAAAAATAGTTCCTTTACAGATAGTTCTGTACAACAATCTCTGCAGTTTTCATTAGCCTTTATATAAAGACTAGCTTGATCTACATGCTTCGTTACGAAACTATGTGGTTGGGCTGAGTTTTTGGGAAGGAAAATTAGGGGGGGGGATTCTGCCTCTGCCTACCAGCATCCATCGGCTAGCGTCCTGTCAGTATGTGAGAGAGTTGTTCAGTTTGGAAAGTGAAACAGTATTTGCTGTGTGAGCAAGGAAACAGCAAGGAGCCTGGGCGTGGCTTAGCTCAACTGTTCTGTACAAAAGCTGCTTGGTGCTGTGAAACTAAAACTGAAACTCCCCTCCTCTGCTTGTGTTTTGCATTTGGAAGATATTTCTTTTCAGGTGGGGAGTAGAACTCCTTAGCATCAAAGCGTGTTAATAATAATAATAATATCGGAAATACTAATGCTCCGATGGTTATTTCTAAAAATCCTTTCTTAGCATCTAGAAGCCAAGAGGAACATACATGCCAAATTTCAAATGTGTAGGCTTTACAGTTCTGGAGATTTTGTGATGATGTGTGAGTGGTATTTCGCTTTTATATATATAGATTACTGAATTAATAATTATAATGAACTCTATCTATCAATCTTTAATAATTAAGGCAACATACATTGTTTGAAAAATAGATACACCTAGTCCTCATTTAATGACTGGTCATTTAACAACCATATGAATTTTCAACAGTCTGCATTGTAACTGCATTTTACAATGTTTCTTTTGCCAGTTTCCAGTCTTTCGGGTGGGTTTTCTGCAAGAAACACTCATAAAACGTAGGTCCCTGTATGTATTTACCTCTGCAAAAAAGTAATAAAATTGGGTCTGGTCATGTCTGGACACACATCTCTCCCCTCCCTCCGCCCCCACAGAATACTCTAATACAGGGGGTGTCAAATTTGATTTCATTGCAGGCCGCATCAGGGATGTGTTTAATCTTGGGGGCCAGGTGGGTGTGGCCAGGATGGGCTGGGCCAGCTCAACTTCACTTGTGTCGGGAGCGCCTGTAATGGCCCGAATCCTCTGCCAGTGACAACGTATCTTGTGTGGCTGCAACAGCGGCCTTCCTGAGCTCCGTTTTCGCTGGCAGAGGGTTGCAGGAGGCTGTCGTAGCCACCCAAGTATGTTTTCACTGCAGAGGTACCACGTGCCAATCTTTCCAGGGTAACCCTGCGGGTCAGATAAAAGCACTTTGCAGGACAAATTGGGCCCCTGGGCCTTGAGTTTGACGCCCCTACCCTAATAGATTTTGTTATGTCAATAAGGTGACCCCATAAAATCTGTACTTTGCTCAGTGGAATTCTGTTGAGAAGGGCAGAGTTACAACATACAAGACCACATCTGGTACGGACTTCAGACACTGATGTGCCTTTAATTCCGGTGCACCTGCAGAAACCTATCTGAGGGACCTCATCAATCTGTTATCCTTTCCTTTGTGCAATAGAAGCAAGATAAATCCACCGAACCTTTTCTGCACAAATAATTCATTTCAGTCTTAAGGATTAATCCTTTCACGCAAAGAGCCTGAGACGCTCTCATTGTTTGCAGCTTCGTCATGCTCCTCCTTTGAGAGAGAGCTGTCATTTTGCCAAGGCCCCTTTCATGCCAAAGTGCTGCGTGTTTTTCCATTTATATTTCTAACACTCCTTTCCCACCTTGTGGGATGAGGAATAATGGATCTTATCGGAATTCTATTTTCTCTTTCTTGCCCTCCGAGAACTGTGGGTTGCTTTTTTCTTTCTTCTGTAAAAGAACAAGTCCTTTATTTCATGCTTTTGTTCTGTTGATGCATAGACTGAACAGGGATACTTGCTCGTTTACACTTCCAGGCACCATGCATGGAAAAATTACCCAACTTCTATGAGTTAAGTCCCAAAATAAGAGCCACAGGTTGGGTAAATGTGCACTAAAAACCATGTTGATCCATTCTTTCATGCACGCTTCCTTCCCAAACTCTCTTTTTCCCCAGCCAGTTTTTGGTGCCATCAATCAGATTGAAAGACCAACATGGAATAGCACAAGGTTTATATCTTACGAACACTCATGGCCAGGGGTGGGATTCTAGCAGTTCACACCTATTCGCTAGAACAGGTTGTTAACATTCTAAGCAGTTCGGAGAAGCGGTTGTTTGAAGGAATTACTGGCCTAATCCTGTAAGGAAGGCGGGAAGGAAACATTCTGGTGTTGCTTACAGAAACTGCCTCTTCGTTACCCTTATTACATTCTTGGCAGGACTTCCTGTCTCTGGAATTTCTCTGGAGTTTTTTTCCCCTCCTTCGCTGGTACTTTACTTGTGTTGAGTGACCATTCAGTGTTACAATGTCACTGAAAAAAGTGACTTATGGGCATTTTTCACACTTACAACGATTACAGCACACCCACAATCACGAGAGGCCAGTCGAGGAGATGTGTGCCTCGATGTGAGTGATACTGAGTTGGCCACACCCAGCCAATAACATGACCACCAAGCCACATCCACCAACTAAGCCATACCCACAGAACTGGTTGTTAAAAAATTTGAATCCCACCCCTGCTCATGGCCAACAACCTGGCCTCATTCTCAACAGGACTTCCATGATCCCTTCACAAACCTCTAGGCCTGTGGTGATGAACCTATGGCACACATACCATAGGTGGTATGTAGAGCCCTCTCTGTGGGCACGCATGTCATCGCCCCAGCTCAGCTCCATCGCACATTCATGCACGCCTCGTACCGGGCAGCTGGTCTTCAGGCCTCTGCCACGCATGCACAAGGCATGCGCATGCTGGGCACACATGCATGCACAAGGGAGAATGTGTGTGGAGGGGTGCACATGCACAGGGGGCATGCACATTGAATTTTGATTATGCGCATGCGTACTTTTAGCACTTGGTGCCAAAAAAGTTCATCATCATTGCTCTAAACTTTACCATGCAAACCTGTGATCTAGCAGAACCTCAAAGACCATTTGGAAATCTATACCAAACGTAGGATCTATGGATCACAACAAATAAATTGCCCCTCTGATTTCTAAGGCATACCTTTCTCTGAGACATCAATTTTCAGCAAAACCTATCTACTGTATCTAGCTGACTTTTAGTAGTGAAGGGTAAAGAAGGATAAGGCAAACACTGGGAAAGGATATGGTATCACTCCAATTATTTAAAAATAAATGAAAAAGCAGCAGAAACAGGTATTTATATCAAAGCAGTCGATGAAATATCAGGAGGAATCTGATAACACCTTCGGATTTTTGGCTTCCATAGCTGTTTTCCTACAATGTTGTTCAAATTTACAGTTTCTTTTAACTTAACCTCATGCTTTCTTTCCTCTAAAAAAAAGTTTAAAACCAAAGAATGAATCATATTCAGTGAACCTTACTTCCAAGTAAAACTGCATTCCAAGTAAAACAAATTAATCCTTCTATTCTTTTTTCAATTATAATTCCTACAGCTTATAGTATATCTAAAAACCAGAATTAAATCTGACTTACTACTAAGCCAATTCTTAAAATTCTTTTTCTTCTAAAAAAAACCCTATTAAATACCTTTAGAATCTAAAATTAGGTCTGAAAAACGTTCCAAAAAATATTGCCAGAAAGGACAATTTAATATTAAACATTCATCAAATTAAGACATGTACAATTGAATGAGTAACTTACAAAAAATATTTTCAACTGGAAGCAAGGAGGGTAATAGAAGCTGAAATCTTTCCCCCAATATCTGGTATCAATTATGAGAGATTTAGGCACTTATATAAAACAGGGCCTATTTGTTTTGAATTAGTGTTGTGATTAAGTTGTCAGAATGGAGCATAAATGCAGAGGTGAACTGATTTGCAAAATGGCATTTTTTATAAATTATGCAAGTATGGTGATAGTGATGGTACAAGCCCTGTCTGGATTTTTAAAAATGTAATTGCCCAGAGAAATGGATCTAAGAGAAGACTCTGTAGGAGGGAGAGGGGGGTGAAAAAAGTCAAAATGGTAGCTGTGATTGAAATTCCACCTCTTTTTTTTATGTGCCTCACATGTGCAACATATGTATGAAAGAGGCAAAGCTTCCATTGTGGATTTTCTGCAATTCCTCTTCCTATTGTAGATTTCCTTGGTAGCTGAACATAATTTTTGTTGTTATGCTGAGGAGAATCAGCTATGTGGATAAGGGAGCCACAGACTATTTAAGAGAAAACCAGAAGCATTCTTTGAAAATAAATGCTGGATTTTGTAGGCCTGCCATGTTGTCTGTACAGCCCAAACAGTAACACTCACAAACAGCATTTTTCACTGCAGTTACAGGCACAGCAAAATGTAAAACAATAATAGTTGGGCTAAAATTCCAAGCTACTTTAATTCCAACTATATTTTTCTCCCTGTGGCTGTGATTCTAACCATAGTCTCCTTTGCTTGAAAATACAGGTGAATAAGATATTTTTTAAAAAAAAAACACACACCCAAAAACCAACTACCAAACTTTACTAGTATGAAGACAATTAAGGATAATAAATACTGAAAGAGAAGTATGGCACCCACCTATTTTTGTGGCCAACTATATAGGGACTTCCCTCTGGAACAGCTCCAGAGGGCAGAGAAGAACAACACAGATGATTAGGGGACTGGAGGCTAAAACATATAAAGAATGGTTGCTGGAGCTGGGTATGTCTAGTTTGATGAAAAGAAGGACCAGGGGAGACAAGATAGCAGTCTTCCAATATTTGAGGGGCTGCCACAAAGAAGAGGGAGTCAATCTATTCTCCAAAGTACCTGAGGGCAGGACAAGAACCAATCAAGGAGAGAAGCAACCTAGAACTAAGGAGACGTTTCCTAACAGTTAGAACAATTAATCAGTGGAACAATTTGCCTCCAGAAACTGTAAATACTCCAACACTGGAAGTTTTTAAAAAGATGTCGGATAACCATTTGTCTGAAATGGTGTAGGGTTTCCTCCTAAGCAGGGGGTTGGACTAGAAGATCTCCAAGGTCCCTTCCAATTCTATTATTCTGTTTCTATTTTTCTGTCGTATATCTAAAATATACTGGCATCACTGCACAAGGTCTGGTCCAAGGAAGTATCCTGAGCACAAAAAAACCGAACTCACATTAAATACTTCTATCAAATCAATAACTTATTTATAATACACAGAGCATGTATTGATGGCATTAAAAGGAAAGGCTCATTTATGGACACTGCAAGGCAAATTGGAACAACAGTCATTGATAGGCACTAGCAAAGGATCTCACTTCCTGTTCTTAATCCACATACCAAAAATTATATCTTTGTGATTCACCTTATAGTAATCCTTGGCTTACAACCATTCATTTAGTGATCATTCAAAATTAAAGTTACAGCCACACAGAAAAAAATGATTCATGACCAATCCTCACATTTATGACACTCACAGCATCCCCTTGGTTCAAGCGATCAAAATTTGGGAGCCTGGTAACCAGGATATATTTGTGACAACTGTACTGTCCCAGAGTTATGTCATTGCCATTTGAGAATTTCTGGTTTCCAACAAGTAAAGTCAATGGGGGAAGCTGGATTTGCTTAATGACTGAGTGATTCACTGAACAACTGCAGTGATTCTCTTAAGAACCTTGGCAAAAAGACTCATAAAATCCAGCATGATTTAACAACTGCCTTGCTTAGCAATGGAAATTGTCAGTCAGTCAATGGAAATTGTGATTGTCAGTCAAGGATAGAGACGAGAAGGCCTGGAAAAAGCCATAAAAATTGGGAAAAAAAGTTTTTTTTTCAGTTTTTTCCAAAGCTATTGGAAAAAAATTATTTAAAAACCCTGTTTTTTCCCCATTTTTTCAGTTTTTTTCCAGGCCTTCCCATCTCTAGTCTCAAAGGACTAATTTTATTATTGAGTACATCTTGGTAGTCAACAGAGAAATATTTCTTTGCCATGAAGGAAACTAAATTACTTGCTTTGGGTAGTAAATTTTGGAGAAAATACAATTTTCCTCACACATAAAGTAAAACTTTTGGCGTGACTTGGGAATGGAGGTGAGTGTTACTAAAAATCTTTTAAAATATCCATGGTGTCCAAAATAAACTCTTTGGCAGCATCTTTGAAAGAGGTGAAGAAACATCTCCATGTTACCTGAGCTGCTTTTGTATGGAAGCTTAAAGCTTCCAGATCCCTGTGGTATTGAGTTGCTGCTTCCCAGAATTGGTTCTGAAATTTCAATATTTAGCATCTTTTTTGAAGCTGAGAGTAATGCAATAAAACCAACTGGTTAGGAAACATTTGTATTTGTTGCACTATTTATTTTAGTTCCAAAATGTTGTATTCTGACCCTCACTAGGCCTTTGAAGAATTCTATCTATTTATCTATTTATCTATCACCGAGTGTTTTCCCAGATTGTCCTCTGCATCTCAGAATCTAAACATTAAGAATTCTGGCAATTTTACATTCTATTCTGATAAGCATGTGTTTTTTCTTTTTCTTTTTTTTTTAAATAAAGGTTTTGAGTTCCACATATGGTGTGCCTCTCAACTTATAGATTAAGATCATACAAAACAGCATAAGCATCTACAGATGCAAGCTCTAAAACCTATTAAATGACATCCAGGATGGTCAATGCTGAAAGAGATGAAACATTTTGCTTAGTGAAGTGAGCTAATTCTCGTAAAACAAGTCATTTAGTTGAGAACAGCTCTAATCTACGAATGGAAACGTCAACACTAAATGCAATGAATGAAATACAGGAGGAATATTAGGATTCTTTATTATTTTCTAACTGAATTTGTCAAATAACCTTTTTTCCAGAAAAAAAACAATTGATAAGCACAAAGAAAATATTAGTAATAAACCAAATGCAGTCTAAGCAGTTAAACTTGCATTGAATTAGCCTGATTAATTTTATTGCACGAATAAAATTCCATCTTAGATGAATCTTCAGCATCAACCTGTGATTTCTGTAAAATTTGTAAAACTGAAATTAAAACTCTTACGTTGATAATTACATGGATAACTGAGACTCTATTTCCTGATCTAATTCAAAATGTTGATGCTTTCTTCTAAAACAAGGTGATCTCTCGAGACATAAAGGAAACTCTTTTCCCTTCCTTGGTTATTCCTGAGGAAACCTTTTTGGTTAGGGGACACTGTTTTACTCCCAAGAAAACACCCCCAGGATTTTCAAGATCGTTTCATTCAACCTTTAGTATTCCATTAAGTTTTCATGACTTGACTTCCATACTGTTTTATAACTGTTTTGCCTTAATACATATAAAGGATATTAAAATCCTTTATATGTATATGTATAAAATTATTATTTGAAAATAATAATAAAAAATATTTAAATATGATTTTAAAGCTGCATCTTAAGAACATATTTTATGCTATGTTTTAGGGGGTGTTTTCCACGCCAAAATCCTGAGTGAAAAACATGTGCATGTAGACACCCTAATAATCCTATTTAAAAACCAATAATTTGATATGTGAAATATTTATTTATTTATTTGATTTGTCAATTGCTTACAAGATAATGGGTACAAATATAAACATGAGTAAGAATACAGGAAATAGGTACGAATAAAAGGGGACAATAGGACGGGGACGGGAGACACAATGGTGCACTTATGCACACCCCTTATAGACCTCTTAGGAGTGGGGTGAGGCTATACAACATTCAGAGACTATATAACATTGCAGATTTCATAATGAAACTTTTTGCCTCAAACAAATATGTAAGATTTATGTAAGACTTCCCTTTGAACGTACTTCCTGCCCCATTTTCTCATAATCTACATTTGTCTCATAACCTGCAACAATAATCCTAAATACAATGGAAGTACAGGTAGCCCTTGACTTATAACCACAATTAGGACTAGATATTTCATTGCTAAGTAAGGTGATTGTTAAGCGAGTTGACCCAATATTCTAACTTTTGCCATGGTTGTTAAGTGAATCACTGCAGTTGTTAAGTGAATCAAACCATTATTAATCCAATCCAGTTTCTTCCCATTGATGTTGCTTGTCAGAAGACAGCCGGAAAGGTGGCAAATGGTGATCACATGACCCCGGAATGCTGTAATCATTGTAAGATCAAATGCCCTCAAATTGGTCAAGTAACCATGGACATACTGCAATAGTCATAGAGGCGAGTACTGGTCATACATTGTTATTTTTTTTCCATGCCATGTAATTTTGAACATTGGTTAACTGATTGCTTGTAAGTCAAGGACTACCTGTGTTCCTTAAAAAAAAATCACTATAATGACCACAGATTAAAACACAACTTCTAGGCAAGTTTTAGTGGGAAGACTACAATTTTATGTACATTGATTTGATTCTTGTAATAACCAATAGTCAGTCCATGAAAGAATAGTCAATGAAAGACCAGAAGGTCCACCCTATCTGGATTAGGATTTGAGACTGCAGTGTGCTTTGACCTAGAGAAAGACCATTGGGATTGCCACCACTAAAGTCACCTTTGAGGAAATAAAAAATATGTCCTTCATGACATTACTGAGTAATGGTAGAATGATTCCAGATGTTCTTGGAATATAATGCTGTTTCAAAAATACAACAACAATAACAACTGGCATTAAGATTCAACTTGGACTATTGTATAGATGTTCCTCAACTGACATCCATAACTGAGTCTCGAATTATAGTCATAATCGTTTTGGCCATTAAGCAGGTCACCACTTAACTGGACCCAATTTCACAACAGTTTAGGCAATGTTGGTTAAGTAAATATAGTGGTCATTAAGGAAATCAATTTTACCCAATGGGCTTTTTTTTTAACAAGAAACCAGAAGTGAATTCTGGAAGTCATCAAAAAAAAAGTTGAAAATAATGGTCAAGTGACCACAAGATGCTGCCAACCATTGTAAAGGTGATGCAGATGTGAAGTGCCAAAAATGCAATTATATGACTGTGAGTGTGTGTGCGCGCGCACAAGTGTGTCTGTGTAGTTGTTGTAACTTCAAAACCAACTCGTAAGTAGCTTTTTGGATAATTTCATAATTTCAAATGGTCACTAAGCAGGTCATAAACCACCAGTCTGGAGATATGGGTTCAAAGTCCTCACAGAGTTCCCTGGGAGTCTCTGGGCCAATCATGCTCCCTTAGACCTACTTCAACAGATGGGATAAAATTAGAATAAATCCCAAATGGATACCTTCTTGAACTCTCTTCAAGAAGGGAGTTTCTTCTTGAAGTATTGTAAGACATACTTACAATAATTATCCAAAGCAAAATAAATAATAATTTAAATAATACAAGAATATAAAGTGTTGTATTTCTTAGTTTACATTTGTTTATAACTTGAAATGTTACTTATCTCACAAAACACTGAATCACAAATTTATCAGTATTACAGTATTTTCCATATTATTAGCTAACAATGCTATGAAGAAGAGATGGTAATTCAGTAGCCTAACTTACAATTGATATATTTACATATATCATGCATATATAGTTTGCGAATGTTCTATTATAGATTCTTAAATTGACCACTGAATAATAATTTAAAAAAAGAATTATGGCAATCTAGGGGAATGGAAAAAAATGGAATTAGTTTATCCATTTCTGAGGGTATCCACAGAACAGGGATTTGTCAAAAATGTCAAGATGGCAGCTGTGATTTGTCCATCAAGCTGAACCACTGTTTTTAAATTTTAATTTGGCTTTTCTCCTTCTCTTTAATTCACTGAAAAGCCGAAAAGCCGTAATGTGATGATTTACAATTATGCACAAAACATAAAAGTATAATTGTTGGAAAGGTAACAAAAGCGGAACATCTCATATAACTTAAGCAAACCGGGATGAAGTCACATATCTTTACCCTTGTAACATCATTAAGTTTGACTTAAATAAATCTACTTTGAACTAGGATCCCCACACACGTAACTTTCCTAAGAAATGACCAGTGTTGCAAAACCCTCATCTGTCAAAATAAGGTTTCTGATGTGTCCTTTCACCAATGCATACCTGAATGACACCTTTCAAACACACTTACACACTGAACCCCCCCTCTTGGCTGAAAGAGGCCCTTCCTTCTTTAAAAAGCGGCCTCCAAGGCAGCTGAACAGAAAGGACTACCTCAATTAAATTTGACAGAAAGCTTGCAAGAAAACGGCACGGAACTAAAAAAAAATAAGAAGTCAAATGAGAATAAACGGAGCTCAGAAAGTGAACCTAAACATTCTCAAATGCCATGAGGAGAGGGGGAACTTCTCTTAGTTCAGGACAGAAAGAAGGGGGGGCGGGTCAGAAAAGGGGGAAAATATAAAAGGAAGGATGGGAAGAGGACACAAAATAAAAACTGGTGAAATATTAAATCTTTCTGATCCCCAAATAACTCTAAACTCTCTGAACCGACAGAGTACAAAATCACTATTCGCATCTTTAGGAGCTTTGACAATTTGTTTTAGCAGTAGCCTATTTTTCGTAGTGTAGTCTCTTGGTCAGAAAAGCAACCAAGATTTTGGTAGATCCGAGTCAGAAGTGGCAGGAACCCTGAGTGATATTAATGTGTGAACTGCAACACAACTTCTGGGTCTGAATACACAGCCAAAGGTAATGATCATCTGAGGGCTTTGCACACTCATCCTGGATAGTGCACTCATGGAGGCCAAGGCAAAGGGCCTGCTGTGAGGTGAGATGAAGTATCTGTAACCATCCAGCAATTACACCACTGTGGAAGTTCTTAGCAGGAGTGGTGGAAATTCATCGGTGCCTTTTTTATATTCCTAATTGGTGAAAGTTTGGCTTCCACAAGTGTGTTGATACAATGGTCCAAAAAACAACAAAACCAAGATGGCACCCAAGACGATGGTATCTATGCCTCTTTGTTATGGTGTGCTCTGAAGCTTAATTTTTTTTGCTTGAAAATTCCCAGGGCTTAATCTTAAATGTCATTTTGTGTTTTACTAGACTGGACCATGAATCAATTCAATCAATCAATCAAACAATTGTTGCATCTTTCTGGACTGTTAATTTCAACACTAAAAAAAATAGGTTGCTATGAAACCACTCTTTCTGGGCTGTTTAAATCCCAGGAGCTATGACCATCCTAACTAGCAAACCACAGGATGAAAGGATTAAAAAAGGAAAAAAATTAAGAAAGAAAGAAAGAAAGAAAGAAAGAAAGAAAGAAAGAAAGAAAGAAAGAAAGAAAGAAAGAAAGAAAGAAAAGGCACTGCTTTAACCACATTTTGAAATCACCCAGAAGAGGCCCATTTCTCCACCAGCTCTGGAATCCAGTTTCCCGTTGCTGATGCATCTGGGCTCCCTTGTTACCTTACTACACCGCAGTGTGGCTGGCCTGCCCCATGCAGCACGCCACATCGTACCCCAGGGTTGTTGAGACGAGACGCCCCATTTTGCTGTTCTGAAGGCCGGCAATGAAACAGCTGCAGCAGCATGCCAGGACAAGAAGCATCCACCGAGTTGCCTTGGCAATGCCCCAGACGCTGCTTGCAGACTCTTTCAAGCCCACAGGAGGAGGAGGAGTGGAGGACAAAACATGGCTGTCCTTCAGGCCTGGAAACATTTGCAACCCCTCCCTTCACGTCCCTTTCCTCGTCTCTCTGTGCCTCATCTCTCTTTATGCAGTTTTGGTTAATGGCCACTCCTAAATCTCTTCGATTGTACCAACAAGGCAAAAATACTCCCACTTGGGAGCCCGAATGAGGAGCTATTCGTCTTAGTTTGACTCTCTTCTTCCTAATGCTTCTTTTACTTGCAACATCAACTATGCATCCACAGGCAGATATATTTATTTGAGATTGGTTTTCCTTGATCATTATTAACTGATGGATCTGAATAGTTAATCCAAGAAAAACTGGCTACCGAGGTGTAAACGAGAATACAGAGACATGGTTAACTATATGGTAACTCCATTTCCTTTCTCTGATTTATCTATTGTTTAATATAAGAAGCAGGTTTTACAGCTGTCAATATACAGATGGCCTTTGGCTTTATGCGTGTTTTTTTTTAAAAAATTAAACAAGAACTATCTGCCAAAAATCCTTTGGGTTGTGGGCTTTATAAATGTAGTCATAAAATACATAAGCATATAAATATATCAATAATGAAGCCTCATGCTTGCAACAGGCCACTTTTAGGCTTCTAGAAACAGATCAACAAAAATTTCCCAAATAAAATTGCCATTATTTTCTGCAGCAAAGCTCACGACATATTGCCATTTAAACAATTAAACCACCATTGTACATCTAAGGCAATGCTGCACAATCTGCCTTAAAACTGCATCACGTGACTAAGAACCAACCATGATACTGATTTATACAAAACCAAAATGGTTGGTAAATGGAAGCAAAGCCACTGGGGTCCTTTCTTCATACAGAGATGCAGTGGTAATTTTTGAAATAAATGGCGACATAATAGTTCTGAGTCTTCTTTTAGGTGCCCACTGAGCAATTTGGAGGGATATGATTGTATTTTGGAAAACTGTCAAGGATTAGACAAAGCAGCAATCCTTGATATATCCTTTGGAAGAATATCCCAAAAGGACAGGCTGACTTTCTAGATGGTTAAAAATCCACGGTCCAAAGGTTTCCTCATGGACTTTCTTCTAGTTTTAACCAAGTCCTACCAGCTTAGTTTCTTAAAGTCAGCCAAGGTAGCTAAGAACCTTTCCCTTATAATGGCCAGCTATTTTATAAAAGCTACGGGAGGACAGAAACCTGGATTTCTCTGTGATATGCTCAAAATACCAGCAGGCACACTACACTGCTAAGCAAACCAAATCAATAATTTCCAACCCAAGCCTAAACAGACTAAGTTTAATGTAATTTATTCCTACATTGACATGTAATGAACCGAACCGTTAATATCTTGTTCTTTTACTATTGCAGTTTCTGCTTTACTTTCAAAAGCTAATTCATTAAGCTGAGATGTGCTTGCTGTATCACAAACTGATGTGAATTTGTGTTCGAGATGCTGTGAATTTGTGCTCGAGATGCTGTGAATTTATGCAAGATCCAGAGCATTTCTCAGGCCGGTGATTCAACCGTTCTACCTTCTTGCTTTTATTATTTGTAGACCTGCGATAGCTTTATAAATACCCACAACAGAGCAAACTCCTGGTTTATAGTTAGACAAGGATCTCTTTATCATTCTAATCATTCTGCAAACATTGTTCCCGGATGCCATGCACAAAATGAAAGCTCATCGATAAAAATAACACATGCTTCCCATTTTCTCTTTGGATTTACCCTAAGTAGACTTGAGATAGAGTACCAAACTGTTCTGTCAAGCAATGAATACAATAGAATCAGATTTGTGCCTCCTGATGATTAATTCCCTTTTCATACTGATCACATAAGACTGGGAGAAAAAATCCCACAAATTCTGTCTGACAGCAAGAAATCGTTCAGACAGACTTTTTCAGCCTGGGAACACATATTCCATTTTGTATTTCTTAAACACAAGATATAAGATCTGTCCCTTTCATAAGCATCCATTATAAGCTAGCGTGACATGACACACATTCAGTTGTCATTGCAAAAGTTTATATAGTTCTCATGATGGGATGTCATTCCACCACACCCCCAGATATCTACAGATTAATGACAATGCAAGGTGATCCAATGATTCCTTCAAGAAGCACTTGGGGAAAACTATTTTTCAAAACTATTCTTTTAATGCAATTTAATAGGACATGAAAACCCAGATTTCAAAGCTTAATACTGCTGAGAATGTGCATCGTGTATAATTATTTTGTATGGCATATGCTTTTGCTAATAATAATTAAAATGCATTCTTCAAGAAATTCTACAGAGAAAAATATTGTTAATGAAGAGCACTGTTTTAAAGAATTTCCCCTTACTTTCAATCTTATAGCTCACGGGGAGTAACTAATTTCTTTTCGCCTAATTGTAGACAGTTTCCTGGGCTTCCCCTTTCTGAGAAATGCTTTGGCTACATGCATTGCTCTATTTTGTGTGCCTGACTGTCCCTGTGTATATGTGTTCGTGTGTCTATACTTTCGCTAACAGAAAAAAGAATGGGCTGATGATTAAAAGATTTTTAAAAAAAACCCTCAATTTCTTAATTTAGGAAAAGAAGGCAGTCAAAGCTGTGTTGCATTTTATTTAATAAAAAAGTATGACTTTCCTAATAATTGCAAAAAGACAACTTGTGTCCATTGACACTATTATTTGTGTGATATGATCAGTTTAGAATTTATTTTCTTATATTGTTTGATGCTCTTTGAAGGTACCTTGTTCCTTCCTATGAGGAACTGAATTACATGTACGGAACAATTCTAGGCACACGCATACCAGATAGATATTCAACCATATACATCTTGAGAACAGGACATGCAATTCCCAATAATTGTTCAAGGAGTTGTTTTTTAAAGAAAGCCTTTTTCAAACCCAAAGTCCTGTTGATCAGCTGATCAAAAGGAGAAATGAGCGACTGAATACAGATCCTCCTTTAAGATAAATTGATGAAAAAGAGTTGAGCTTAAAAAAATCAATCAAATATGTGTTGTAATGTATTTTGTACTGGTCATTTGATTATGGTGTTATGAACGAATAAAAAATATATTTATTTTAACTGACAAGTAATACAGGGAGCCTTCCTGTGTTTGTAGGCCTCGTTATGCCAAGTACCTTTTTCTCATAGAATTATTTCTTCCACATTGCCCAAAAGGACAACTTCTGAAATACTGGCGGGTTTTCATCAAGGAAACAGGTTTTGTATTCAATGTATTTCCTTGCCAAACCACTGTAAAGGACAAAGCCATTTGCAAGGCAGTGCAGAGCCCCTGAAACAGTTGTACCTAAGCCTAAATCTCACAAAATTATACAGCTAAAAATTACACACACACACACATATATACACACACAAATATATATATATATATATATAAAATTACACACACACACACACATATATACACACATATATATATGTTATAAAATATAATGGATGTATAGACAGACAGGCAGTCAAGCAGGCTGATGGATTACATATCCTAATTCATGACTGTAATTTTTCTTATTTTAAATTTATGTAGGATTCAGTTCCTAAAACATATATATGCAGGCTTAATTTCTTCACATTTCAACAGTTTTGAATGAACTGAGACTGTATGCTTCATAGCTACTGGAAACTGCACATTTTATACTAAAAAAATCCTAGTTTTCTTTTCCACAGCTTTTACAAATGCATTGCATACACTTCATTATATTTCTTGCCAAATCTAGTCTTCCCCCAAAATTAAAAGATTGATTGAAAGGATTGGTCTAATTATTCTTTAAAATATCTTCAAACAAAATATTTCCTATCACAAACAACAGGAACTGTACTATTCCAAATATTGAACAAACAGCAGTAAGTTTTTAGATATTCAGACATTAGCAATGCATCCCATTTTTTATAATTGAAATATAATGATTACAACAAAGAACTAAAAAGTCAGCAAGATTAAACAATACATTAACTTTTAGCACCTTTTATTTCAAGAGGATGTGTTGTCTTGATGTCCAGCTAATAATGACTAGCAAAAAATATCCTACACACATCAGCTGTGATTTCAATTTTAGATACTACTGAAAGAATAGAGTTACTACAAACTATCACCCCGTCACACATCCAGGGTTTAAAGCAATCTCTGCATAAAGTAGTTTTTAACTAGATACCTTCTATTCCTTTACAATTTAATATTTTTGAATTTCTGAAGTTAAATTTAGTAAATGCAAAAACAGTTGCATCAGTCATTAAAAAAAACCTCGTCACCAGACCGATGTGCCAAGCTAAAAAAAAAAACCCTGTGTGCCTCAATTAATGATTTTTTTTCATTCTGTCTCTATATTTATATATTAGTTATGCCTTGTTTTGCACATACTACATTCACTTGCACTTTAAAAAAAAAGCTTAAATGCTTTTAGTAATGATCCCATCCATCCTCTTTCATTCACTAATAATGTGGCACACAGAAGTATGTGTTACTGTCCTTCTCAAAGGAGATTGTCATGAAATTATATTCCCCAAAAGAAAAGAAAAACAGAACTGAATGAAATTATCCTTTCTATTGCAAAATCTATATTTGCATTTTATTCTTAAAACAGAAGGAAAGCTCCGATGTGTGAAAAGTAAGTTCTCCATTGCAGCCATCCCGAGCTGCACAATTCCACGCAGTTTCCTACCTGGGCAAAGAGATCCATTTGCTAAAGCCCTTTTCTTCAGCAATTCTCCACCGCATTTATACACCAGGGGAATCAGAGGAGAGGACGGTGGCAAAACATAAAATAAAATAAAATTTAAAAGAGGAAATCAGCAAGAGCCTCAAGAACGAAACCGTGTTGTTGACCTTTGCGGCGTTTTCATAAATGGAAAGCTGGCCGGTTTGAAGCAAGGTTGGCACAAGGATGTGCCCGGTGCTGAGAATAAAGAGCCAGCCCCGTTGCCTTTTTTTTTTTTTTTCCTACTGGGGGGGAATATTGGGGAGGGCGACTCTCCCTCAAGATCCCAAAAGGAAACCTATAGATCCCCTTATTTCTATTTGTCGAAACTTCCTTTTCAGGCTCGGAAAGGCTCTTCGGCTGCTCCGCTCTCTCGGCGGGCATCGTCCCCCGGGGGGGAAAAAGGCGACCCAAACTCAAACCAGAAGCGCTCAAGGGGAAAGAAACCAAGGCTTACCCAGGAGGAAGCAGCTTTCAGCCGCGAAGGGGCCGCCCGCCCGTCTTGCTCGTCCGCGGTCTCCGGCGAAAAGCAGGGGCGGGAAGAGCGGCCGCGATCGCGCCGGCGTTCTGCAAACGGACGCAGGCCCCGGAGAGCCGGCGGGCCGGCGGGCGGGCGGGCAGTTGCTGACCCAGCACGACTGCGCAAAGCCTCTTCAGCCCCCTGCCACCTTTTGCCCACCGCTGCCCACTCCGCGCCCCCCGCCCCCCCCGAGACACCCGGCTGCCAGCTCCCGGCAGTAACAATAGGCGAGGCCGAGCGGGCTGGCCTGAGAGGGCGAGCCAGAGGAGAAAGGGAAAGGCGAGGGAAGCGTGCGCTCAAGCTTGTCTGGCAGTTAGCAAGTCTTGAATGAAGAATGTTAGCAAACAGACAAACAGCGTGTCTGATGCATGCTAATATCCTCCGAGTCACCAACCAGTGACAGTTTGAATAATGCAAGGGGGGGGGAGGAGGAGAGAGAGAATGAAAGGAGAAAGAAAAAGGGAAAAGAAAAAACGAAAAAAGGAAAGAAAGAGGGAAGGAAAGAACGAAAGGAAGAAAAGAGGGGGAGGGAGGGAGGAGGGAAAGAAAGAACGAAAGGGAGGGAAGAAAGGGGGAAGGGAGGGAGGAGGGAAGGAAAGAACGAAAGGGAGGAAAGAAAGGGGAGGAAAGAAAGAGGGAAGGAAGGAAAGAACGAAAGGGAGGAAAGAGGGAAGGAAAGAACGAAAGGGAGGAAAGAAAGAGGGAAGGGAGGGAGGAGGGAAGGAAAGAAAGAAGGAAAGGGAGGAAAGAAAGAGGAAGGGAAGGAATGCCCCTTCTTGATGCAATGCCTGCAGAAACTTTTCCCTACGCCCATTTTGCTGGACAAAATGGAATCGCTGCCCAGCTTCGAGCCACTCCGGGAGGGCTTCACCCGGCCGGCTCCTGCGCCCGCTCCTTCCACACACCCACGCGCCCTCTATTCTTTCGAGAAGGGGCACCTGCCCTCCCCAACCTTCAGCTGCAACACCCCCGAGGGGCCGGCAAGCGAGGGGTGGGAGGAGAGAAAGAGGCAGGCAAGCCCCGGGCCAAGCGATGCGAAGGGAGGGCGCCGGAGACCTTCTCCGCGCTCCCCCGTTTGCCCCGAAAACCTAGCCGGCTCCCGGCTTCGGTGCCCGAGGAGTCGTCCGGCTCCGTGTGGTGTTTGTTTGGACCTTCCGCTGCACGGCCTGCCCATAAACCCCGCTCCGGGCGGGGCCAAAAGAGCCAAGCGGGGGGACTGGGACGGGCGTTAAGCGCGTCCACGGAGGCGCGAAGGGGAAGCGCCAGCAAAACCCTCCTTCCCGGAAGGGCAGCCCAAATATCAGGCCGGCGGGAGAATCACGGAACCCCGAAGCTATTCCCAGCCGTCCGGCGAGGACCGCTCGACAAGCGGCTGGCGGAGAGAAGCTACCCGCACGGCCCCGACCCCGAGCTGCTGCAGCCGAAGGTTGGAGCCGTGGATGAACCAAGGCCTCCTCCTCCCCCTCCGAC